>RXID01016826.1:0-18430 GCA_005019695.1 Trichopus zeylanicus subsp. travancoricus
AGCAGCAGTAGCAGCAGCAGAAGTGTTAGTGATAGGAGGAGGAGGAGGAGTAGTAGTAGCAGCAGTAGTAGAATTACTACTATTACGCCTACTCCAACTTGTGCTACTACTACTACTACTTCCACCCCCAGTCCTACTACTACCACTTCTCCTACTCCTACTATTACTACAACCACTTCTACTACTACTGCTACTATAATTACTACTTCTACACCTATTCCTACTTTGGCTACAACTACTACTATTCCCGATCCTACTACAGCTACTCGTACTCCTACTATGGCTGCTGCTGCTACTACAACTTCTACTACTTCTACTACTGTTACTGCTACTAGTCTTACTACAACTAGTCTTACAGCTATTACTACAACTACTATCACTGCTGCTACTACAACTACTATTGCAGCTACAACTACTACTACTACTACAAATACAACAAATACTACTACAACTCTACTACTACTACTCCTACTACTACCAATACTAATACAACTACTACTACTTCCACAACCACTGCTGCTGCTACAGCTACTACTACTGCTTCTCCTACTACAACTACTCCAAGTACTACTAATACACCTAACACTCACGCTACTACTACTACTACTGTTGTTGCTACTATTACAATTACTGCTTTGGGCACTACAACAACAACTACTATAGTTGTTGTTACTATTACCACCACTACAACAACAACTACAACTACTGCATGACTACTGCCGCTGCTGTTGCTGCTACTACTACTACTACTATTGCTCATGTTGCTGCTACTATTCCTACAGCTGCTTCTATTGCTACCACTACTACTTCTACCACTACTCCAACTCCTACTACTCCTACTAGTACTACTACAACTACGACTACGAATACCACTACTACTACTATGAACGCGAATGCCACTACTACTACTACAATAACTACTAATGCTACTACTACTTCTATTGCTGCAACAACAACGACTAATATTACTACAACAACTACTTCTACTACAGCTACTACTTCTATTGCTACAACGACGACGACGATGACGACAACAACTACTACTAGTACTACAACTTCTGCTACCAATTCTACTTCTACTTCGACAACAACAACAACTACTACCACAACTACTACTGCTCCTACAACTACTACTACTCCTGCTAACACTACTACATTGGCTACTACTACAACTACAACTACCTCTGCTACTACTACTAATGATACTATAACTACACTACAACTACAACTATTAGTACGACTACAACTACTACTTCTCCTACTACTATTAATACTATGACTACAACAACAACAACTACTACTACTATTACTACTACAACTACTACTGTTGCTACTACTACTTCTACTACTAGTACAACAACTTCAGCCACAATTTCTACTACTGCTGCTACTTCTTGTACTACTACTACTACTGCTGCTACTAAAATTACACATACTACTTCTACTCTTACTCCTAAAACAACTCCTATAATTACTTCCGCTACTAGTATTATTACGACCACTGCTACTCATATTGAAAGTATTGCTACTACTACTTCTACTACAACAATAGCTACTACTACTACGCTGGTGCTACAACAACTACTACAAGCACAGCAACAACTCCGACAACTTCTACTCTAACTACTATTAATACTACCATTACTACTACTACTACTACAACTACTCCTACTATTATTACTACTACTACCACTATTACTGTTACTATTACTACAACTACTACTAATACTACTTTTACTAGTACTACTACTGCTACTATTTCTACTACCACAACTGCTACTACTACTAGTACTCTTACTGCTACTACAATTACAACTACTAATACTATTACTACTACTACTACTATTGTTGCTACTTCTTGTACTGCTACTACTACTACCACTACTGTTGCGACTCCTCCTACAACAACTACAACTACCAGTACTACTACTACTACTTCTACCACAACAACTACTACTACTATTACTACTGCTAGTACTACTACGACTACTACTACTAGTACTACTACTACTACTACTGTTGCTGCTACCAGTACTACTACTACTATTACTCATATTACTATACCTATTACTACTAATACCCCTGCAACTGCTACTACTACTATTACTCATATTACTACTACTATTAGTACAACTACTTACACTACTATTATTACTACTACTAGCGCAACTACTTATCTTACTACTATTATTAATGTGGCCACTACCGCTACTGCTGCTACTACCGCTAGTGCTACTTCTACTACTGCTACTCCTACTAATACTTCTCCTAGTACTACTATTACTTCTACTATTATTGCTGCTACTACTACTACCACTGCTACTACCATGACTGCTACTACAATTAGTGCTACTCATACTACTACTACATCTACTACTACAGTTACTGGTACTACTGTGACTACTACTACTCCTACTATTGCTACTACAACTAGTGCCATTAGTACAACGACCACTATGACTACTATGACAACTACTACTATGACTGCTACTTCTACAACTACTATAACAGCTGCTGCTACTTCCACAACAACTACTAGCAAAACTAACACTGCTGCTGCTACTGCTACTACTATGACTACTTCTCCTACTATTACTTCTACTACAACTACTCCTCCTCCTCCTCCTCCTCCTCCTACTACTACTACTACTACTCGTACAACTACTCCTGCTGCTGCTACTTCTACTACTAATACTACTACTACTACTATAACTACTATTGCTATTGCTACTACTACTCCTCCAACTACTACTAATACTTCTACTATTATTGGTGCTGCTACTACCGATACTGCTACTCCTAGCAATACTACTACTACTGCTGCTACTGCTACTACTACTACTGCGACTACTAAGACTACTACTACTAGTACTCCTACTAATGCCACTAGTACTATGACCACTATGACACCTATAACAACTACTGCTACTATTGCTACTTTTGCAACTACTATAACAAATACTGCTACTTCTTCTACAACTACTACTACTACTATCAAAACTAATATTGCTACAGCTACTGCTACTACTATGACTTCTTCTTTGGCTATTTCTACTATGACAACTACTAATACTACTTGTCCTACTACTAATGCAACAACTTTTACTACTACAACTACTCCTCCTGCTGCTACTTCTACTAGTACTACTATTACTGCTACTGCTGTTGCTGCTACAACTACTACTGCAACAATTGTTGCTACTACTACTATTGCTTCTACTACTACT
The DNA here is from genome assembly GCA_005019695.1 of Trichopus zeylanicus subsp. travancoricus. Lineage (NCBI taxonomy): Eukaryota > Viridiplantae > Streptophyta > Magnoliopsida > Dioscoreales > Dioscoreaceae > Trichopus > Trichopus zeylanicus. The sequence continues at coordinate 3,228 of RXID01016826.1, forward strand.
GCTACTACTACTACTACTACAAATACAATTGCTACTTCTACTACTACTATTACTAGTACTACTACTTCTACTACTGCAACTACTGCTACTACTATTGCTATTACTACTACTACTGCTACTACTACTACAACAACTGCTACAACTCCTGCTACTAGTACCCCCAACTATTGGAACTACTACTACCACTTCTACTACTGCTGCTAGTTCTGCTACTACTGCTATTATCGCAACTGCTGGTACTACTGCTACTATTGCTAACACAACAACAACAACAACTACTACAACTACAGCTCCTATTGCTAATGCTACTGCTACTGCTATGATTACCACTACTACTGCTGCTACTACTGCTACTACTATTTCTGCTGCTACTACTTTTCCTACTAATACTACTACTACTAATGCTACTACTACCATTGCGGCTACTGCTGCTGCTACTACTATTGTTGTGACTTCACCAACTACTACGACTACTACTACTACTGCTACTACTAATACTACTTCTACTACTACTACAACTACTACCATTGCTCCTTCTGCAAATACTACTACTACTATTTATCCTACTACTGCTTCTACTACTGGTGCTATAGCTTGTAATACAATTACTGCTGCTAGTACTGCTACTACTGTTTCTGCTTCTACTACTATGACTACTGCTACTATTATTGCTACCACTATGGCAACTTCTACTACTAGTACTCCAGCTACTACTACTTCTATGACAACTATTATTTTTAGTAATGATACTCCTGCTACTGTTGTGACTACTACTACTTTAGCTACTACTACTCCTACTACTTCTACTGCTCCTGTAACAACAACAACTACTCCTAATACTACAGCTACAACTACTACTCCCACTACTCCAATTGCTACTACTACAACATCCACTAATAGCGCACCAACTACTACTACTGCTACAAGTACCCCCATTGCTATAGTTACTACTACAACTACTACTCCTGCTCCTACTACTTCTACTACTGCTACCAGTACAACTGCAGCTCCTACTACTGCAACTACTATTACTGTTACTACTAATTCTACAACTTCTCCTACTACTACTGATACTCCAACTACTACTCCTACTACTCCTACTTGTACTGCTACTACTGTTGTTGTTACACCTACTACTACTACAACAACTCCTACTATTACTACTACTGCTACTGCTATTACTGTTGTTGCTGCTACTACTGCTACTACTACTGCTGCTACTACTTCTACTACAACTACCGCAGTTGTTACTGCTACCACTACTACTGCTACTACAATTGCTACTACTACTACTACTTTTGTGGCAACTACTACCACTACTACTACTAGTGCTACTACTACAACTTTTGATACTACTTCTACTAATAATACGGCTGGCACGAGTGCTACTGCCACTACTACTACAACTTCTGCTACTGCTTCTACTACGACTACTGCTGCTACTGCTTCTGCTAGAACTACTGCTACTTCTGCTAATACTGCCGCTTCTACTACAACTACTATTACTACTACTTCTACTACTACTCCAACTACTGCTGCTACTGCTACCTGTACTTCAACTTCTGCTACTACTTCTACTTCAACTACTACTACTACTACAACTATTACTAATACTATTACTACTATTACTGCTATAGCTACTACTACTGCTACTGCGACTACGATTATAACTACAGCAACTTATTCTACTACTATTGCTATTAGTACTACCACTGACACTACTGCTATTACTATTGCTAGTGTTGCTATGAGGACAACTTCTATTAACACTAATGCTACTACTGTTGCTACTACTGCTACTGCTACTGCTACTGCTACTACTAAACTTACTACTACTACTACTACTACTACTACTACTACCACTACTACTACTATCACTATGACTACTACTATCACTATGACTACAACTATTACTACTACTACAACTACTACTAATACTACTACTAATATTGTTGTTGCTGCTGTTACTGATACTACTACTACTATTACAACTACTTCTGCAACGACTGCTATTACTGCTACTGCTACTATTACAACTATTGCTACTACTACTACAATTGCTACAACTACTGCAACTAAATTGACTACTACTATTGCCACTACTACTATTACTACTGTTCCTACTACTGCTACTATGACTACTACAACTACTGCTGCTACTACTACCATTACTACTACTACTACTACTTCTCCTAAAATTACCACTGGTACTACTACTGCTACTCCAACTAATACTTCTGCCGCTACTACTACAACTGCTACTGCTAGTATTACTATTGTTACTACTATTACTACAACTACTACTACTACCACCACCACCACTACTACTACTAGTACTACTACTACTTCTAGTTTTAATACTACTTTTACTACTACTACTACTGCTGCTGCCACTACTACTATGACTGATACTACTACTACTACTACTACGGTTGCTACTGTTACTACTGCTACCACTTCTTCGACTGCCACTACAACAACTGTTGCTACTACTATTACTTCTACTACTACTGCTACTATTGCTACAACAACAACAAATACTACTATTTCTGCTACTACTGCTACTATTGCTACCAGTAATTTCACTGAAACTAAAATTACTACTACTACTACCACTACTTCTGCTACTACTACCGATACTGCTACTATTGCTACAACAACAACAACTACTACTACAACTACTACTACCACTACTCCTATGGCTACCACTACTGCGTCAGCTACTGCTACTGGAACTGCTACAAGTGCTACTACTACTGCTGCTGCTACTACCACTCTAGTACGAATATTACTACTAGAACTTCTGCTGCGTCTGCTACTACTACTACTTCTGCTATTACTATTACTACTACAACTGCTTCTGCTATTAATACTTCTGTTGATACTACTACCATTGCTGCTACTATTATTGCTACTATGACTATTAGTACTACTACTGCTGCTACTACTACTACTTCTTCTTACGCTACAACTATTACTACTATTAGTACTGCTACGACTGCTACTACAGCTACTTCAGCAATTACGGCTACTATTGTTGCTATTGGTACCACTGCTATGATGGCTAGTTCTACTACTAATGCTACGTCTATTACTACTATAACTACTACTACTGCTATAGCTGCTACTAATGCTAAAACTATTGCTACTACTTTTGCCACTAATGCTACTAGTACTACTGCTACTACTACATTTACTACTATTACTACCATACTAAAACTTTTACAATTGCTACCAATACTAGTATTAGTACTGCTACTACTATTACTTCTCCTATTACTACTACTACAACTAATACTATTGTTACTACAACTAGTACTGCTAATACTACTAGCATACTACTACTACTACTACTACTACTACTACGATAACTGCTGCTACTACTGCTGCTACAACTGTTACTACTACTACTACTATACTCCTACTACTACTATTACTACTACTATAACTCCTCGCATTACTACTACAACTACTGAAGCTGGTACTATAACTACTACATCTTCTACTACTAATACTACAATAGCTCCTACTGCGACTACCACTACTGCTACCATAGCTCTACTACTACGAGTACTACTTCTACTACAACTACAACTTCTAATGCCACAAGTGTTGCTCTACTACTGCTACTATTATGGCTACTACTGCTACTACTACAACAACAACTAGTACAAGTACAACTACTTCTAATACTACTACTACTTCTACTGCAGCCACCACTTCTACCACTCATGCCCCTACCACAACTAATGCAACTAATACTATACTTACTACTATTGCTATAGTTACTACTGCTACTGTTGCTATGACTACTACTGTAATTACTACTGCTACTACTACTATTACTATTACTACTGCAATGACTACTATTGCTTTGGCTACTCTACTACTACAACTACTATTACTACTACTACTATTACTACTCCTACTACTACACTACTACTAGAACTACTAATACTACAACTATGACAACTACTACGATGACTACGACTACTACGACTACGGCAACTGCTACTACTACAATTACTACTACCACTACGACTAATACTACTTATACTACTACTATTGCGACTACTGCTGTTGCTACTGCTACTACTACTACTACTACTATTACTACTACTACTACTAAAACTACCACTACTCCTACTGCTACCACTACTCCTACTAAAATTACTACTTCAACTACCACTACTACTGCTACTAACTACCCGGCTACAGCGACTACTACTACTAGTATTTTCATTACTATAACTACAACTATTACTACTATAGCTACTTATAATGTCACCACTGCTACTATTGTTGCGACAACTACTACTACTGCTATGACTACTACTACTACTCTATTACCACCACAACTCCTACTACTACTTCTCCAACTTTGCCTACTACTACTGCTGCTGCTGCTACTACTAGTATAACTGCTACAACTAGTGCTATTGCTACTACTACACCAAGTACTACTACTATTACTACTGAGATTGCTACTATTGCCACTAATACTACTACTACAATTATTGCTTCGACTGCTACTGCTGCTACTACTACTACTACAACAACAACAACTACAACTACTAAAACTACTACTAATACTATGATTACTACTACTACAACCACAATTACTACTATTATTACTACTACCTACATTACTGCTACTACTATTACTACAACTACTAGTACTACTACTACTGCTATGACTAATACTTCTAGCACCACCACTACTTCTAATACTACTACTACTAATATGACTTTTGCTTCTACTACTACTCTATTTCTCCAACTACTACTATTACTACTACTATTATTGAGACTACTACAATTTCTACTACTGCTACTACTACTACTACAACAACAACTACTACTACTATACTTCTCATACTACTACAACTACTTGTACTACTATGACTATAGCTACTGCTACTATAGCTAACACTACTGCTACTGTTATTACTACTACTACAGTTACTATTGCTACTTTTGCTACCACTATGACTATTGCAATTATAGCCACCACTACTACTTTTACTACTACTGCTATGACTACTACTATTGCTACTACCAACACAACCAGTACAATAATTACTTCTACTGCTACTGCTACTGCTACTACTACTTCTACTACTACCATAACTATTACTACTACAACTATACAACCAACACTACTACAACTATCACAACTACAATAAATACTTCTACCATTGTAGCAACAATAATAATAACTACCCCTACAACTAGAACTATTACAACTATTACTACTCATAGTACTACTATTACTATTGTTACTACAACTACTATAGTTGCTACTATTACTATTACAACTACTAGTACTATAGCTACGATTACAACTACTACTACTTATAATACTAGTACTATTATAATAACTACTACTGCTACTACAACTACCACAACTACTGCTACTGGTACTACTGCATCCACTACTACTACTAGTACAACCGCTCCTACCATGACTACCACTACTACTACTATTACTGCTCTACGGCTACTAGTACTACTTCTTTAACTACTACAACTACTACTACTTCTACTGCTACTCTACTGCATCTGCTATTACTGCTACTACTGCTATGACTACAATAACAACTACAACTACTACAACTACTACTAGTACTACTACTCATACTACTACTACTACTACCACTCTTTCCAATACTACTACTAATGCTACTTCGACTAATAGTAGTAGTAGCATGAATAGTTCCAGTAGCAATTATTGTAGTAGTAGTGGTCATAGTAGTAGCAGTGGAATTAGTAGTAGTAGTAGAATTAGTAGTAGTAGTAGTAGTAGTAGTAGTAGTAGCAGCAGCTACAACAATGGTCAAAGTAGTAATAATAGTAGTAGTAGTTATTATTGTTATTGTACTAATAGTAGTAATTATTGTAGTAGTACTAGTTGTAGCAGCAATAGTAGTAGCACCAGTAGTAGTAGTTATAGTAGTTGGAGTTGTATCAGTTGTAATAGTAGTAGCAGTAGTAGCAGATGTAGTAGGAGTAGTAGTAAGAGTAGTAGTAGTAGTTATAGTCAGAGTAGTAGTTATTGTAATAGTTGTAGTAGCAGGAGTAGTAATAGTTCTAGAAGTAGAAGTAGTAGGAGTAAGGGTAGCATAAGGGCTAGTCATAGTGGAAGTAGTAGTAGTATTTGTAATAGGAGTAGTACTACTAGCAATAGTAGTAGCAAGTGCAGTAGTAATTGTAGTACTAGTTGGTGTTATTATTATTGTAGCAGCAGCAACAGTAGTGAAGTAGTAGTAGTAGCAATAGTGCTCGTTGTAGTAGCAATAGTTGTAGTAGTAGAACTAGTAGTAGTAGGAGTAGTCTTTGCAGTAATAGTAGTAGGAGTAATTATATTTGTAGCTGTAATAGTAGTAATAGTAGTAGTAGTAGCAACAACAGCTGTAGTAGGAGTAGTAGTAGTTGTTGTTGTAGCAGGAGTAGCAGTTGTAATAGTAGGAATAGAGGTAGGAGTAGTAGTAGTTGTTGTTGTTGTATTAGTAGTCGTAATAGTTGTAGTAGTACTGGTAGTAATAGTAGTAGGAGTAGGAGTAGGTGTAGTAGTAGTAGTAGGAGGAGGAGGAGTAGTCGTAGTAGTAATAGTAGTAGTAGTAGTTTTTGCTGTAGTAGTAGTAGCAGTAATAGTAGTAGCAGTAGCAGTTGTAATAGTTGGAGTAATAGTAGTTGTAATAGCAATAGCCTAAGGATTAGTAGTAGCAGTAGCAGCAGTAGTAGCAATAATAGGAGTTGTAGTAGTAGTGATAGTAGTTAAAGCCGTAGCGAAAGTTGTAGTAGTAGTATTAGTAGTTGTTGTCATAGTAATTGCACTAGTAGCAGTAGTAGTAGTAGTAGCAGCAGCAGCAGCTAGAGCAGTAGCATTAGTAGTAGTAGAAGGAGTTGAAGTACTATTAGTAGAAATTATAGCGGTAGTTAAAGTTGTAGTAGTAGTAGTAGTAGTAGTAGTAGTAGTAATAGCAACAGCAGCAGCTGTAGTAGTAGTAGGAGTAGAAGTAGTTGGGGTAGTAGTAGTAGTAGTAGTAGCATTAGTAGCAGCAGCAGTAGTAGTAGTCGTTCGAGTAGTAGTAGTAGGAGCAACAAGTATAGTGGTAGTAGTAGCAATAGTAGCAGCAGAACTAGTTGGGGTAGTAGTAGTAGTTTCAAAAGTAGTAGTAGTTGTAGTATCAAATGTAGTAATAGCAACATTAGTAGTTGGTGTCATAGTATAATAGTTGTAGTAGTAGAAGTAGCTGCAAAAGTAGTAGTAGTAATAGAAGAAGTAATAGGTGTAATAGTTATAGGTGTAGTAGCAATAGTAGTAGTAGTTACAGTAGCAGTAGTAATAGTAGTAGTAATAGTAGTAGCAGTAGTAGTAGCTGCTGTAGTAGTAGTGGTGGTAGGAATAGTAGTAACATTAGTCACTGTAGAAGTATTAGTAGGAGTGGTAGCAATAGTAGTAGTAGTAGGAGTAATAGTAGGACCAATAGTTGTAGTAGGAGAAGCAGCAGCAGTAGTAGTAGTGGAAGTAGTAATAGTAGTAGTAGTAGTTGGAGTATTAGTGGTAGCATAAGTGGTTGTAGTAATAGGACAAAGAGAAAACGCAGCAGTAGCAGTAGTAGCAGCAGTAGTAGTGGTAGTTGTAGTAGCAGTGGTTGGAGTAGTTGTTGTAGTGGTAGTAGTAGCAGTAGGAGTAATAGTATTAGCAAGAGTAGTTGTAGGAATAGTTGTAGTGGGTGTAGTAGCCATAATGGTAGCTATTGTAGCAGTTGTAGTGGTAGTAGTATTAGTAGTAGTAGGAGTAGTAGCAAAAGTAGTAGTAGTAGCAGTAGTTGGAGTAATAGCAGTAGTAGTGGTCCAAGCAATAGTAGTCATAGTAGCAAAAGTTGTAGTAGTAGCAGTAGCAGTAGTAAAAGTAGTCGTAGTTGAAGTAGTACTAGTAGCAATAGTTGTAGTAGTAGTAGCAGCAGTTGTAGTAATAGTTATAGTAGTAGTATGAGAAGTAGCAGTAGCAATGGTAGCAATAGTGGTATTTGTGGTAGTAGTTGTAGTAGCAACTATAGTAGTAGTAGTTGTTGTCGTATTAGTGGATGTTGTTGTAGTAGTAGCAGCAGTAATAGTAGCTGTAGTACTTGTTGTTGTTGTAGTAGTTGTAGCAGTAGAAGCAATAGTAATTATAGTTGTAGAAGTTGTACTTGTGGTGGCAGTCATAGCAGTCATAGCATTAGTAGCTGTAGTATCCATAATAACAGTTGTTGTAGTACTAGCAGTCGTGGCAGTAGTTGCAGTTGTAGTAGTAGAAGTGGTAGTAGTAATTATAGTAGTAAAAGTAGAAGCAGGAGCAGAGGCAGTCGCATGAGCCGTAGTAGTGCCAATAGCAGTAGTTGCCATAGTAGCAGTAGCAGTAGTAGTATGCTAGTAGTAGTAGTAGTACTAGAAGGAGTAGTAGTTGTAGAAGTAGTAGTACAATAACTAGTAGTAGTAGAAGAAGTAGTAGTAGTGGAAGTAGTAGTAGTTCTAATACTAGTGGAAGTAATAGTAATAGTGGTAGTAGCAGTAGTAGCAGTAGTAGTGGTAGCAGTAGTAGCATTAGTAGTTGTTGTAGTAGTAGTAGTATTTGTAGTAGTAGCTATATTATTACTAGTAGTAGTAGTAGGGGTTGGAGATGTAATAGAAGTAGCTGTACTCGTTATAGTAGGAGTAGTAATAGTTGTTGTAGTAGTAGCAATGGCAGCAATAATTGTTGAAGTAGTAGTTGTGGTAGTAGTAGCAATAGTAATAGTAATAGTTGTAGTTGTAGTAGTAACTGTAGAAGTACTAGTAGTAGTTGTAGTAGTAGTTGTAGTAGTACTAGTAATACTAGTAGTAGAAGCGGTAGCACTAGTAGTAACAATTGTTGTTGTTGTTGTAGTAGGCTTAGCAGCAGCAGCAGTAGTAGTTGTAGTAGCAGCAGCAACAGTAGTAGTAGTAGCGGCAATAGTTGCAGTAGTTGTAGTAGTACTACTAATTGTAGTAGTCATAGCAGCAGCAATAGTAGTAGTAGCAGTAGCCGCAGTAGTCACAGTAGCAAAAGTATTTGTAGTAGTAGTAGCATTAGTAGCAGTAGTTGTAGTTGTAATATTATTAGTAATAGTAATTGTATTAGCAGCTATAGTAGTCACAGCAGTAGTTGTTATTATTGTAGCAGCATTATCAGCAGTCATTATAGAAGTAGTAGTAGTACCAGCGGTAGCTATATTAGTAGTAGTTGTAATAGTAGTAGTAGCAGTAGTCGTAGTAGCAGTTATAGTAGTAGCAATAGTAGTAGTAGCAGTTGTGGTAGCAGTAGTGGTTTGTGAAGTAGAGTAGCAGTAGCAGCAGTAGTTGTAGTAGTAGGCGGGGAAGTAGTAGTAGTAGTCAAAGCTGTAGAACATTTAGTAGTCATTGTACCACTAGTAGAAATAGTTGTAGTAGTAGCTATTGTGCGAGCTATAGTTTTAGTATTGGATATAGTAGTAGATGGAGAAGTAGTATAAGTACTAGCACTAGTAGTAGTAGGAGTAGGAGCCAAAGTAGTTGTAGTAGCAGTAGTAGTAATAGGTGTAGCAGTAGTAGTAGCAGTAGGGGCAGTAGTTGCAGCAGCAGTAGTAGTGGTAGAAGTAGTTACTATAGCTGCAGTAGCAATAGTTGTAGTAGTTGCAGTTGTAGAAGTAGTAATAGTATTAGTAGCAGTAGTAGATGTAGTACCAATAATAGTTGTAGTACCAGTTGTAGCAGTGGTAGCAATAATAGTAGTTATAGCAGTAGTAGTGGCAATAATAGTAGTAAAAGTAGTAGAAGTAGTAATAGTAGTAGTAGTAGTAGTAGCAAAATTAATAGTAATAGTAGTTGTAGCAGTAGTAGTTGCAGCAGTAGTAGTGACAATAGTAGTTGTAGTTGGAGTAGTTGTAGTAGCGGTAGCAGTAGTAGTAGCTGTAGTATAGCAGCAGTAGTAATAGTAGTAGTAGTAGTTGAAGTAGCAACAGCAGCATAGTAGTAGAAGTAGGAGAAGCAGTTGTAGTAGTAGTAGCAATAGTAGTCGTAGAAGTAGTAGTAGTAGTAGAATTAGTTGTAGCAGATGTAATAGGTGTAGTAGAAATAATGTTAGTAATAGTAGTAGTAGTTATAGTAGTTGCAGAAGTAGTAGTAGTTGGAAAAGTAGTAGTGGTAGCAATAGTAGTAGCAGCAGCAGTAGTAGTTGTAGTAGTAGTAGTAGTAGTAGATGTTGTAGTAGTAGCAATAGCGGTAGTAGTAGTAGTACTAGTAGTAGCAGCAGAAGTAGCAGAAGTTGTAGTAGTTGTATTAGTTGCAGAAGTAGCAGCAGTAGTAGCAGTAGTAGCTGTAATAGTAGTGGTAACAGTATTAGTAGTAGCAGGATCAACATAAGTAGGAGTAGTAGCAGTAGCAATAGGACTAGTAGGAGTAGCAGCAGTAGTAGTTGGGGCAGTATTAGTTGTAGTAGTAGTAGTAGCAGTCATAGTAGTAGGTGCAGTATTAGTAGTAGTAGACGTAGAAGCAGCTGTAGTAGTTGGAGTTGTAGCAATAGTAGCCATAGTAGTAGAAGTTATAGTAGTTGCAGTAGTAATTGGAGTATCATTAGAAAAAATAATTGTAGTAACAGTAGTAGTAGCAGTAATAATAGTTGCAGTAGAAGTAGTTGAAGGAGTAGCAGAAGTAGTAGTTTTCGCAGCAGCTATGGTTATAGTAGTAGCAATAGTAGTAGCAGTAGTATTTATTGAGTTGCTACCCTAGTAGTAGTAGTGCAAGGAGCAGTAGTACAAGTAGCCATAGTGTTAGTATTAGTAGTCATAGTATTAATTGTAGCTGTACTATTAGTAGCAGTAGTCGTAGTAGTAGGAGAAGTAGCAGTAGTAGTAGTAGCAACAGTTAGAACAACAACAAGAGTAGTAGTAGTAGTGGTGGTAGTAGAACTAGTTGAAGTAGTCTTAGCAGAAATAATAGTAGTAGTGGAAGTAGTTTTAGTAGTAGTGTAGTAGTAGTAGAAGTAGTAGTTATTGTTGTTGTTGTCGGAGCAATAGCAGTAGTAGTTGGGTAGCAGCAGTAGCTGTAGTAGTTATTGTTGTAGTGGAGGTAGTAATAGTAGCAGTAGTAGCGGTAATTGCTTGTGGTAGTAGTAGTAGCAACAATTATAGTTGCGGTAGTATTAGTAGTAGTAGAAGTATCAATAGAATTAGTAGTTGTAGCAGAAGTAACAGCAATAGTAGGAGTTGTAGGAGATGTAGTAGTAGGAGCAATAGGTGTTTTAGTAGTTGTAGTAGTAATAGTATAGTTGTAGTAGTAGCAGATGCAGTAGTTGTTGTAGTAGTAGCAGTAGCAGTAGTAGCAGTAGAAGTAATAGTAGGAGCAGTAGAAGTAGTAGTAGCAGTAGTAATAGTAATATTATTAGTAGTAGTAGTCATAGTAGTAGTACTAGCAGCAGTAATAGCAGTCGTAGTAATAGTAGTATTATTAGTAGTTGTATTAGTAGTAGTAGTAGTAGTAGTAGTAGTAGTGTTAGTGGTAGTAGAGGAGTAGTAGTAGCAATAGTACTAGTAGTTGTAGTAGTAGCAATAGTAGTAGTTGAGGTACTAGTACTAGTCATAGTAGTAGCAGAAGTAGTGGCAGTAGCAGTAGCAGTAGTAGTAACAGTAGTAGCAGTAGTAGTAGTAGTAGTAGTAGTAGCAAGGAAAGAAATGAGTCTAACTTCCCCACTTAGGTGGGCTTTGAAGAAGGGCTTGTTATCGAAATAGCCAAAAAATGGAATGGTTACCTACCCGACCGAGCTTAACTGAAAGTTGAGAAAATGAAACCTGGAGAATCTTTATTAGACTTTGCTAGCCAATGGCATAAAATGGTAGCTCGATCATATACGATTCTTTCTGAGCCCCAAGTGGTCCAAATGAGAATTGCTAATACCCTCAACAAGTTGTTAGGAGACTGCCACACTTTTGCCCAGCTTTACGATCGTCATAGTAGTAGTGGTGGTTGCAGTAGTAGCAGAAGTAGTAGTAGTAATTGTGCTAGCAGTAGCAGTAGTAGCAATAGTAGTACTAGTAGTTGTAGCAGTAGGAGTAGTAGTTGTTGTAGTAGTAGCAGTAGTAGTAATAACAATAGCAATAACAGCAACAGCGACAACAACAGCCATAGTATTAGTAGTTGTAGTAGTAGTAGTAGTACAAGTAGCAACAATTGTAGTAGTTGGAGGAGTAGGAGTAGTAGTCGATGTAATATTTATAGTAGTAGTAGTAGTTGCAGCAGTAGCAGTAATAGTAGTAGCGGTAGTAGTTGTAGCAAATGTAGCAAGTGTAATAGTTGTTGTTGTAGTAGTAGTAGTAGGTGGAGTAGCAGTAGAAGTAGTTGTTGTTGTTGTAATAGTAGTTGTAGTAGTAGTAGTCGTTGTAGTAGGAGGAGTAGTAGTAGTAGTACCTGTAGTACGACTAGTAGTAGTAGTATTAGTAGTAGTAGTACTAGTAGTAGTAGGAGTGGTGGTCGTAGTAGTAGTAGTAGTAGTAGTGGGCAGTGTAGTAGCTGTAGTAGTAGTCGTAGTTGTAGTGGTATTATAAGTAGTAGTGGGAGTTGTAGTGTAGTAGTTGTTGTAGTTGTAGTAGCAGAAGCAGCAGCAGTAGTAGTAGTAGAAGTAGGAGTAGAAGTAGTAATAGGAGTAGTAGTTGTTGTAATAGTAGTTGTAGTAGCAATAGTTGTAGTACTTGTAGCAGCAGTAGTAGTAAAAGTACTAATAGTAGTAGAAGGAGTGGTAGAAGTAATAGTAGTAGTAGTAGGACTGTTAGGAGTAGTGGTGGTGGTAGTAGTAGCAGTAGTAGAAGCCATAGTAGTAGTTGCAGTAGTAGTAGCAGCAGTAGTTGTACTAGAAGTAGTAATGGGAGTTGTAGTAGTAGAAGTCATACTAGTTGTAGAAGTAGAAGCAGTAGAAGTATATGTAGTTGTAGTAGTTGTTGAAGAAGTGGTAGTTTTAGTAGTCGTAGTAGGAGGAGGAGTAGCAGCTGTTGCAGCCGTTGGAGTATGTACCAATAGCAGTAGTAGTAGGAGTAGTGATCAGAGTAGGAATAGGAGTTGGAGTGGTGGTCGTAGTAGTGGTTGTAATAATTATAGTAGTAGTAGCATCAGTAGCTATAGTTGTAGTAATAATAGTAGTAGGAGTAGAAGTAGTAGTCATAGTAGTAGTAGTAATAATAGTAGTAGTAGTAGCAGTAGTTTTAGTAGTTGTAGTAGTAGGTGTACGAGTTGTAGTTGTAGTAGTAGGAGTATCAGCATTGGAAGGAGTAGTCATAGTTGTAATAGTAGTAGTAGTAGTAGTAGTAGGAGTAGCAGCATCAGCAGCAACATTTTTGGTAGCAAAAGTATTTGTTGTTGCTGCTATGGAAGAAGTATTGGTAATCATAGTAGTAGCAGTATGAGCAGTAGAAGGAGTAGGAGGAGGAGTAGTAGTAGTAGTAGGAGCAGCTGAAGGAGTAGGAGTAGCAGTAGGGGTAGTAGTTGGCAATAGTAGCAGGGGTAGTAGTACTTGTAGTAGTAGGAGTAGCAATAACAATAGTAGTTGTTGTATTAATAATAGTCATAGTATCAGTAGCAATAGTAATAGGAGTAGTAGGAATAGTAGCTATAGAAGTAGTTGTAGATGTAATAGTAGGAGTAGCAACAGTAGTAGTAGTTATTGTTGTAATAGTAGTAGTAGTAGTAGTAGTAGTAGCAGCAGCAATAGTGGTAGTAGTGGGAGGAGGAGGAGGAGGAAGATTGTTAGGAGTAGTAGTAGCAGTAGTAGTAATAGTAGTAGTAGTAGTAGGAGGAGGAGGAGTGTTAGGAGTAGTAATGAAGTAGTAGTAATAGTAGTAGCAGCAGCAGTAGTAGTAGCAATAGTAATAGTTGTAGAAGTGGTAGTAGTAGTAGTGGGAGTAGAATAGTAGTAGGGGTTGTAGTAGCAATAGTCATAGTAGTTGTAGTAGCAGAAGTAGTTGTAGTTATAGTAGCGGTATTAGACGTAGAAGAAGTGATAGTAGAAGCAATAGCTATAGAAGTATTAGTTGTAGGAGTAATAGTAGTAGTAGTGGTGGTGGTGGGAGTAGGAGTAGCAATAGCAGCAGGAGTACTACTACTACTCCTCCTCCTACTACAACTAGTAGTAGTAGAAGTAGTAGCAACAATAGTAGTATTGGTAGTGGTAATAGTACTAATAGTGGTACTAGTAGCAGCAGTAGTAGTAGTAGAAGTTGATGTACTAGTAGTAGTAGTATTAGTAATTGCAGTTGTAGAAGTGGTAGTAGTTGTAGTAGTAGTAGGAGTAGTAGTTTGAATAGTTGTTGTAGAAGGACTAGTAGTAGGAGTAGTAGTTGTAGTAAGAGTAGCAGAAGTAGTAGTAGAATTAATAGTAATAATAGTTGTTGTTGTAGCAGCAGTTGTAGTAGAAGCCATATTAGTAGTCGTATAGCATTAGTAGTAGTAGTAGTAGCAGCAGCGGTAGTAGTTGTTATTGTAGTAGTTACAGTAATAGTAGAAATAGTAGTCGTAGTTACAGTAGCAGTTGTAGTAGTAGTCACAGTAGTAGCAGTAGTAGGAGTAGTGGTAGTAGTAGTAGTACTGTTAGTAATAGAATTAATAGTAGCAGCAGCAGTAGTAATAGCTGCAGTAGTAGCAGCATCTTTAGGAGTCGCTGTAGTAGTAGTAGTATTTGTAGCAGTAGTAGTAGTAGTAGGAGTAGCAGTTAGAGTAGGAGTAGGAGTAGTAGTTGTAGTATTAGTTGTTGTAGTAGTAGTAGGAGTAGTTATAGGAGTAGAAGTTGTAGCACAAGTAGTTGTAGTAGTAGTAGATGTAGTAGTGGTAGCAATCATAGAAGTAGTAGTTGTAGAAGAAGTCATAGTAGTTGTAATAGTAATGGTAGTGGTAGTAGTAGGAGTAGTTGTAGGAGAAGCAGTAATAGCATCAGCAGCAGTGGCCGGAGTACTATTAGCAGTAGTAGTTGTAGTAGTCGTGGTTGTAGTAGGAGCAGTAATAGGACTAGGAGTAGGACCAGCAGTAGCACTAGGAGTAGGAGCAGTAGTAGTCATTAGTGTAATATGAGTAGGAGTAGAGTAGTAGGCAGTGTAGTAGTAGTAGGATTAGTAGTAGTATTAGTAGTAGTAGTAATAGTAGTAGTAGTAGTAGTAGCAGCAGCAGCAGTAGTAGTAGTA
>RXID01016826.1:18450-50857 GCA_005019695.1 Trichopus zeylanicus subsp. travancoricus
GTTGTATCCATAGTAGTAGCTGTAGTGGTAGTTGTAGCACTAGTCCTAGTAGTAGTCGTAGTAGTAGTAGTTGTAGTAGTAGTCATAGTAGTATTTGTAGTAGTAGTTGTGATAGTAGTAGTAGTTGTGATAGTAGTAGTAGTAGCTGCAGCCGCAGTAGTAGTCACAGTAGTAGTAGAATTTGTAGTAGCGGTAGTAGTAGGAGTAGCAGTAGGAGTAGGTGCACGAATAGTTATAGTAGTAGTAGTAGTAGTAGTAGCAGCAGCAGTAGTAGTAGGAGTGGTAGAAGTAGTAGTTGTAATGGGGGCCATAGTTGTAGCCATTGTGGTCGTAGTACTAGTAGAAGTAGTAGTTAGATTTGCAGTAGTTGTAGAAGAAATAGTAGTAGTAGTAGTTGTTGTTGTAGAAGAAGTGGTAGTAGTAGTAGTAGTAGTAGTAGTAGTAGGAATAACAGTAGCGGTAGTAGCAGGAGTACTAGTAGTAGTAGTAGTTGTTGTTGTTGTTATAGCAGTAGTAGTAGTAGTGGTAATAGGAGTAACAACAGTAGCTGGAGTACTAGTAGTTGTAGTAGTACAAGTAGTAGTTGTACTATTAGTAGAAGTAGTAGTAGTAGTAGTAGTAGCAATAGTAGTATTGGTAGTGGTAGAAGTAATAGTAGTAGTAGTTGTTGTTGTTGTTCTTGTTGTTATTGTTGTAGTAGTAGTAGTAGTAGTTGTTGTTGTTGTTGTAGTAGTAGTAGTAGTATTGGTGGTGGTAGTAGTACTAGGAGTAGTAGCATGAATAGGTGTAGGAGATGTAGTAGTAGTAGGAGTAGTAGTTGTAGTAGTAGGAGTAGCAGTAGGAGAACTAGTAGTAGGAGTAATAGCAGCAGTTGTTTTAGTACCTGTACTAGTAGTTGTAGTAGTTTTAATTATTGTGGTCATTGTAGTAGTAGAAGTAGTTCCATTAGAAGTAGTATTACTTGTATTAGTAGTTGTTGTAGTAGTAGTAGTAGTAGTAGTAGGAGTAGCAGTAGCAACAGAAGGAGTTCTAGTAGTTGTAGTTGTTGTTGTTGTTGTGGAAGAAGTATTAGTATTAGTATGAGCAGCAGTAGTACAAGCAGCTACAACAGCAATAGATGGAGTTCTAATAGTAGTAGTAGTTGGAGTGACATAAGCAGTAGGAGTAGTAGTAGGGGAAGTAGTCAGTGTAGTAGTAGAAGGTGTTGTAGTAGTAGTATAAATAATAATAGCAGTAGTAGTAGTGGGAGGAGTAGTAGTGGTAGTAGTAGTAATAGTAGTAGTAATAGCTTCAGCAGTAGTAGCCGTAGTAGTAGCCATAGTAATAGTAGTAGTATTTGTAGCATTAACAGTAGTAGTAGTAGGAGTAGTAGAAGGAGTAGGAGTAGGAGTAGTAGTGGTACTAGTACTAGCAATTGTAGTAGTAGTAGGAGTAGTTGTAGGAGTAGAAGTTGGAGGAGGAGTAGTAGTAAGAGATGTAGTAGTAGTAGTAGTAGTACTAGTGGGAAGGGAAGTAGTAGGAGTAGTAGAAGTAGTAGTTTTAGAAGTAGGAGGAGGAGTAGTAGTAGTAGTAGTAGCAGTAGCAATTGTAGTAGTAGTAGTAGCAGCAGCAGTAGGAGTTGTAGAAATAGTAGTAGTTCGAGTAGTAGTTATACTAGTGGTAGTAGTCGTAGTTGTTGTAGTAGCAGTGGTGGTGTTGGTAGTAGTTGCAGTAGTAGTAGTAATACTGGCAGTAGTAGTTGTTTTTGTAGTAGTAGTTATAGTAGTAGTTATAGTAGTAGTAGTAGTAGTAGTGGTAGTAACAGCTGTAGTACTAGTAGCAGTATTAGTAGTAGGAGTACTAGTAGTAGTAGTAGTAGTAGCAGCAATTGTTATAGTAGTGGGAGTAGTAGTAGGAGTAGAAGTTGATGTAGGAGTAGTAGTAGCAGTAGTAGTAGCAGTTGTTGTTGTCATAGCAATAGCAGCAATAGTAGTAGCAATAATCAAAGTACTTGTTGTTGTAGTAGCTGTAGTAGTAGTAGTAGGATTAGCTGTAGGAGTAGGAGTAGGAGTAGTAGTAGTGGTTTTAGTAGTAATAGTAGCAATAATATTTGTAGTAGTTGTTGTTGTAGCAGTAGTACCAATAGAAGTAGTAGTTGTGGTAGTAGAGATAGTGGTAGTAACAGTAGTATTAGTAGCATTAGTAGTCGAAGTAGTAGTAGTAGCAGTTGTAGCAGCAGTATTAGCAGTAGTAATAATAGTAGTATTAGGAGTAGTATTCGTAGTAGTAGAAGTAGTAGTAGTAGTATTGGTAGTAGTAGAGTTGTAGTAGTAGCAATAGTAGTAATGGTAGTTGTAGTAGTAGTAGTAGTATTGGTAGTTATGGTAGTAGTAGCAGTATTACTAGTAGTACTAGTAGTAATAGTTGTAGTACGATTTGCAGTAGGAGCAGTAGTAGGTGTAGTCATAGTTTGAGTAGTGGTAGTAGTAGTAGTTCCAATAGGAGTTTTAGTAATACGAGTAGTAGTAGAAGTTGCAGTTGTAGCAGTAGAAGTATCTGAAGTAGTAGTAGTAGTAGTCTTAGGAGTCATAGTGGCAGTAGTAGTAGTAGTAGTACTAGTAGTAGTAATAATAGCAGTTGAAGGAGTAGGACCTATAGTTGTAGTAGTAGTAGAAGTACTAGAAGTAGTTGTCATAGCAGCTGTAGTAGTAATAATAAAAATAGTAGTAGTAGTTGCTACTGTAGCAGCAATAATAGTAGTAGTAGGAGCAACAGTAGTAGTAGTAGCACTAGTAGAAGTAGATGTAATAGTTGTGAAGGTCGTAGAAGTAGTAGTAGTAGGATTAGTTGCAGTAGCAGTAGCCAGAGTAGTACTTGTTGAAGTAGTAGTAGTTGTTGTCGTTGTAGTAGTAGTAGTAGTAGTAGTAGTAGTTGTTGTAGTTGAAGGAGTGGTCGAAGTAGTAGTAGTAGTAGTAGTCGGTGTGTTAGGAGTAGTAACAGCTGCAGTAGTAGTAGCAGTTGTAGTAGTAGAAGTAGTAGTAGTACTAGAAGTAGTAGTGGGAGTTGTAGTAGTTGTTGTCGTCGTAGTTGTAGTCGCCAATGTAGTAGTAGTAGTATTTGTTCTAGTAGCAGAACTAACAGTAGTGGTAGTAGTAGTGATTATAGCAGTTGCAGTAGTGGTGGTGGTAGTAGTAGTAGGAGGAGTAGGAGCAGTAATCCAAATAGCTATAGGGAAAGTAGCAGTAGGATGAGTAACAATAGTAGTAGGATAATTAATTGCAGTAGCAGTAGTAGTAGTAACAGTGGAGTAGGAGTAGTTAGTAGTAATAGGAGTTGTAGTAGTAGTAGAAGCAATATTAGTAGTAGTAGTAGTAATAGTCTTAGTAGTAGTAATAATAATAACATTAGCAATAGGCATAGTAGTTGTTGTTGTAGTAGTAGTAGTAGTAGTAGTAGTAGTCGTAGTTGTAGTTGCAGCATCAATAGTAGTATCAGTAGTAGTTATTATTGTTGTTGTTATTGTTGTAATGGTAGCAATAATAGTCATAGTTGTAGCAGTAGTTGTAGTAGTAGTCATAGTAGTAATAGTAGTAATAGTAGTACTAGCAGTAGCAGTATTAGTAACAGTAGTAATAATTGTTATTTTCATTGTTATAGTAGTAGTAGTGGAAGGAGCAGTAGTTGATGTAGTATTTGAAATAGTACTAGTAATAGTAGTAGTAGTAGTAGTTGTTGTTGTTGTAGTAGGAGTCGTAGCAGTAGTAGGAGCAACCGCATCAGTAGTAGTAGTTTTAGGACGAGGAGGAGTAGTAGTAATAGTTGTTATTGTAGGAGTAGTAGTAATTGGAGTAGGTGTAGGAGTAGGGGTAGTAGTAGGAGCAATGGTAGTAGTAGCAGTAATAGTAGGTGTAGTAGTAGTAGTAGTAGGATGAGTAGTGGGAGTAGTAATAGAAGTAGTAGCAGAAGTAGTAGTAATAGTAGAAGAAAAAGTAGCAGTTGTGGTTGTTGGAGTAGTGGCAGTAACAGTAGTAGTAGTATAAGCAGTAGTAGTCGCAACAGTAGGGTTAGTAGTTGTAGTAGATGTAGTAGTAGTAGTAATACTAGTAGTAATAGTAGTAGTAGTTGTTGTTGTTGTTGTAGTAGTATTTGTAATAATAGGTGTAGTTGTAGTAGTACTAGTAGTAGCAACAATAGTTGTTGTAGTAGTAGTAGTAGTAGTAACAAACGAAGTAGTTGTTGCAGTAGTAGTTGCAGTAGTAGTACTAGTAGTAGTAGTATTATAAGTAGTAGTAGAAGTCGTCGTAGCTATAGTAGTAACAGTAGTTGAAGTACAAGTAGTAGTTGTAGTAGAAGTACTAGTAAGAGTTGTAGTGGTTGTAGTAGTAGTAGTAATAGAAGTGGGAGTAGTAGCAGTAGTAGTAGGTGTTACCGTCGGAGAAACAACAACATTAGTAGTTGTTGTAGTAATAGTAGTAGTAGTAGTAGTAGTAGTAGCGGTAGTAGTAGTTGTACTAATAGTTGTAATAGTACTAGTAGTTATAGCTGTACAAGTAGTAGTTGTAGTTATAGCTGTACAAGTAGTAGTACTAGTAGTTATAGCTGTACAAGTAGTAGTTATAGCGGTACTAGTAGTTGTACTAGAAGTAGTTATAGTAGTACTTGTAGTTATAGCTGTACAAGTAGTAGTGGTAGTAGTAGTAGTAGTAGTAGTAGTAGTAGTAGTAGTAGTGCTAGAGTCAGTCGTTCTAATAGGAGCTGGTGTAGGAGTAGGGGTAGTAGTAGGACCAGTGGGAGTAGTAGTAGAAGTAGTAGTAGGAGGAGTAGTAGGAGTAGAAATAGAAGTTGTAGCTGCAGCAACAGTAATAGTAGGACTTGTAGTAGTAGCGAGAGGAGCAGTAGAGTAAGTAGCCGCCGCCGCAGTCGTAGTTGGAGTTCGTATAGTAGCAATTGTACTAGTAATAGAAGTGAGTTTACTAGGGTAGAAGTAGTAGTAGTAGTAGTAGTAGTAGAAGCAGCAGGCCAGCCGTAGTAGCGTAATAGTCGTAGCATATATAGTTGTAGTAGTCTAAGTAGTACGTAGTAAGTAGTAGTCCGTGAGTAGTAGTAGTAGTCAGTTAGAGTAGTAGTCGTAGTAGCCAGCCAGCTAGCAGCAGCAGTAGCAGTAGCCCCCGCCCCTCTTAGTAGGCCTAGTCGTGCTGTTTGTTATGTAGGATTGGTAGTAGTAGTAGTAGTAGGAGTAGTAGTAGTAGAAATAGAAGTTGTAGTAGTTGTAGTAGTAGTTCAAGTAGTAGTGGTAGTAGTAGTACAAGTAGTAGTGGTAGCTGTAGTAGTTTTAGTAGTTATAGTTGTAGTAGTTGAAGTAGTAGTAGTGTTAATAGTAAAAGTAGTAGTACTATTAGTAATAGTAGCTGTAGCTGTAGTAATAGTATAGTAGTTGTTGTAGGAAGAGTAGTAGTAGTAGTAGGAGTTATAATAGTAGTAGAAGTAGAAGTTGTAGTAGTGGTAGCAGTAGTAGAAGTATAGTGGTAGCTGTAGTAGTTGTAGTAGTTGTAGCTGTAGTAGTTGAAGTAGTAGTACTGGTGGTAGTAATAATAAAAGCAGTAGTACTATCAGTAGTAGTAGCGGTAGTAGTAGTAGTGGTAGTAATTTGATTAGATTTTCTAGTAGTTTTAGCTGTAGCAGAAATAGTAGTAGTTGTAGTCAAAATAGTAACGGTGGTAGTATTAGTAGTAGTAGTAGCAGTAGAAGTTGTTCTAGCAGTAGTTGCAGTAGTAGTAGAAGTAGAGGTAGTAGTAGCTATAGCAGTTGTAGTAGTAATTGTAGTAGTAGTAGCAACAATAGCAGTAGCAATTGCCGTAGTATTAGGAGAAGTAGTAATAGTTATTATTGTGGGATAAGTAGTAGTAGTATTTGTCGTTGTAGTAGTAGTCGTAGTTGTAGTAGCAATAGTAGTAGTTGCACTAGTCATAATAGTAGTAGGAATAGTAGTATTAGTAGTAGTTGCAGTAGTAGCAGAAGTAGTAATAGTAGTCGTTGTGGTAGTCGTAGTTGTTGTTTCTATAGTAGAAGTAGTGGTGGTTGCAAGAGTAGCAGTAGTGCTTGTAGTAGTAGTATTGGAAGTAGACGGAGTAAGAGAAGTAGTAGTAGTAGTAGTAGGTGTAGTAGTAGTAGTAGTAGGTGTAGTAGTAGTAGTAGTGGTAGCAGCAGTAGTAGTAGCAGCAGCAGCAGCAGCAGTCGCAGTAGCAGTAGTAAAAGTAGTAGTCATAGTAGAGGTAGTAGTAGTAGTAGCAGAACTAGTATAAGTTGCGGCAGCAGTAGTGGCTATAATAGCAATAGTTGCACCTGTAGTAGAGGTGGTCGTAGTAGCAGCAGTAGTTATAGTAGAAGTAGTAGTAGTAGTAATAGTAGCAATAATAGTAGTAGTGGTAGTAGCAATTGTGATAGTAGTAGTAGTAGTAGTTGTTGTTGTAGTAGTAGTAGAAGTTATAGCAGCAAAAGTAGCAATAGCAGCAGCAGCAGCAGTAGTAGTAGTAGTAGTAGTAGTAGAAGCAATAGCTGTAGTACTAGTAGTAGAAGCAATAGCTGTAGTACTAGTAGCAATAAAAGTAGTAGTAGTAGTGGATGTAGTAGTAGTACTAGTGGAAATAGTAGCAGAAGTATTAGTAATAGTGCAAATAGGAGCAGCAGTAGCAGCAACAGCAGGAGTAGTAGTAGTAGTTGTTGTAGCAGTGGTAGTAGAAGTAGTAGTAATTGTAGTAGTAGTAGTAGTAGTACTAGTAGTAGATGTAGAAGTAGTAGAAGTTGTAGGAGTTGCAGTGAATATAGCAATTGAAGTAGTAGCAGTAATAGCAATAATAATAGTAGTTGTAGTACATGGAGTAGTCATAGCACTAGTTGCTATGGTAGCAATCACATTAGCAGCACTCGCTTTAGTAGTAGTAATAGTAGTATTTGGGGCACTAGTTGCATTAGTAGTAGTAGTAGTTGTTGTAGCAGCAGTAGTTGTAGGTGTAGTAGTCGTAATAATAGTTGTAGTAGTAATAGTAGTGTTAGTAGTAGTAGTAGTTGTTGTTGTAGTAGTAGTTGTTGTTGTTGTTGTAATGGTTGTAGTAGCAGTAGTAGTAGTGGTAGCACAAGTAGAAGTAGTAATAGTTGTAGTAGTTGTTGTAGTAGTAGTAGTTGTTGTTGTAGGAGTTCCAGAAAAGCTAGGGTAGCAGCATTAGTTCTCGTAGTAGAATCAGTAGAGGTAGTGGTAGTAGTGAATGTAGTAGTAGTAGTAGAACTAGTAGTAGTATGTGTAATAGTAGTAGTAGTAGTAGTAGAAGTAGTAGTAGTATGTGTAATAGTAGTAGTAGTAGAAGTAGTAGTAGTAGTGGTAGGAGTTGTAGTACATATAGCAATCGAAGTAGTAGAAGTAGTTGTAGTAATAATAGAAGTAGTCGTAGTAGGAGTAGTAGTAGTACTGGTATCAATAGAAGTAGTTGTAGCAGTAGTTGTAATCCCAGCGGCAACAATTGCTTTAGTAGTAGTAATACTACTAGTAGTAATTGGAGTAGTAGTTGTTGTTGTGGCTGCAACAGTAGTAGTCGTACAAGTAGAAGTAGTAAAAGTTGCAATAGTAGTGATATTAGTTGTAATAGTGGTTGAGTAGTTGGAGTAGTAGTAGTTGTACTAGTTATAGTAGTAGTAGTAGTAGCAGTAGTAAGAGAAGTAATAGTACAACAAGTAGTAGTTGTTGTAATAGCAGTTGTTATAGTAGTGGAATGAGAAGTAGTAGCAGTAGTATTACAAGTAGTTGTGGTAATAGTAGTGGTAGTAGTAGCTGTAAATGTAGTAGTAGAAGTAGCAGCAGTAATAGTTGTAGTTGTTGTAGCAGTACTAGTAGTAGTAGTAGAAATAGTAGCAGTAGTTGTAGCTGTAGTAGTAGCGGCAATAGTAGTAGCAGAAGTGGTAGTAGTTGTAGTAGTAGTAATAGCAATAGTATTAGCAGTAGTCCTATTAGTTGTAGTAGTATTATCTGTTGTAGCAGTATTAGTAGTAGAAGTAGGAGTAGTAGTAGTATTAGTAGTCGTAGTAGTAGCAGTTGTAGTAGTAGGTGTAGTAGTACATGTAACAGTAGTAGTAGAATTAGTAGTAGTAGTAATAGTAGTAGGAGTAGGAGTAGGAGTAGTAGTACAAGTAACAGTGATAGCAGTATTGCACTAGTAGTGGTAGCAGTAGAAGTAGTAGTAGTATTCGTTGTTGTAAAAGTAGTAGCAGCAGTAGTAGCAGCATTAGTCATAGTAGTAGTAGTAGTAGTAGTACTAGTACCAGTAGTATTAGCAGTAGTAATAGTAGAGTAGCAGTAGTATTAGTAGTAATAGTAGCAGTAGGATAAGTAGTAGTAGTTGCAGTATTAGCAGTAGTATTAGTAGTAATAGTAATTGTTGTAGTAGTTGCAGTAATAGTACTAGTTGGATTAGTGGCAGAAGCAGCAGTAGTTATAGCGGTAGTAATAGTAGTAGAAGGAGTTGTAGTAGTAGTAGCAGTAGTAGCAGCAGTGGTTATTGTAGTAATAATAGTAGCATTAGTAGCAGAAGTAGCGATCGTAGTAGCGGTAGTTGCAATCGTAGTAGTAGCAGCAACAACAGTAGTAGTACCAGCAGTAATAGTTGTCGAAGAGGTAGTTGTAGTAGTAGTAGTAGCAGCAGTAGTTTTAATAGTCATAGTGGCAATACTAGTAGTAGCAATGGTAGTAGCAGCAATAGTAGTATTAGTAGGAGTAGCAGTTGTAGTAATAGCAGATGTTGTAGCTGTTCTAATAGTAGTTGGACAAGTAGTAGAAGTAGTAGTAGTAGCAGTAGTAGCAGTTGCAGTAGAGTTAGCTATTGGAGTAGTACTAGTCATAGGAGTAGTGGCTGTTGTAGTTGTAGTAGTAGTTGTTGTTGTTGTAGCAAGAGTAGCAGTAGTAGCAGTTCTTGTTGTTGTAGCAAGAGTATCAGTAGTAGCAGTAGTAGTAATTTTAGTGGCAGTCAAATTAGTGGTAGCAGTAGTTGCAGTAGCAGCAGCAACAACAACAATAGTAGTTGTTGTTGTAGTAGTGGAAGTTATTGTAGTAGTAGTAATAGTTGTAGCAAAAGAAGTAATCATAGTAGTAGTAGTAGTAGCAGTAGTTGTTGTAATGGCAGCTGAAGAAGTGATAGCCGTAGTAACCGTAGTAGCTGTCGTAGCACTAGTAGTAGTAGTAGCAGTTATAGCAGTAGTAGAAGCAGCAACAGTAGTAGTAGAAGTTTTAATATAACTAGAAGTAGTAGTATAAGTAGTAGTAGTAGTAGTAATAGTAGTAGTAGTAATATTAGTAGTAGCAGTACTAGTTGTAGCGGCAGTAGTATTAGTTGGAGTAGCAGAAGTAGCAGTAGCAATAGTAGTAGTAGTGGTAATAGTAGTAGCTAAAGTAGTTGTTGTAGTAGTAGCGGCAGTAGCAGCATTAGTATTATTTGTAGTTGTTGTAGCAGTAGCAGCAACAACAGCATTAGTATTATTTGTAGTTGCTATAGTAGTCAGAGTAGTAGCAGTAGTAGCAGTAATAGTTGTAGCAGTAGTAGCAGCAACTGTAGTAGTAGTAGCAGTTGTAGCAGTAGCTATAGTAGAAGTCATAATAGTAGTAGTAGCAGCAGCAGTAGTTGTAGTAGTAGTAGTAGCAGTAGCAATAGTAGCAGCAACTGTAGTAGTAGTAGCAGTTGTAGCAGCAGCTATAGTAGAAGTCGTAATAGTAGTAGTAGTAGTAGTAGCCGTAGTAGTGGTAGTAGGAGTAGTAGCTGTTGTAGTAGTAGTTGTTGTTGTTGTTGTTGTCGTAGTAGTAGCAATTGTAGCTGCAGCAGCAATAGTAGTAGTAGGAGTAGCAGTAGCAGCAATAATAGTAGTAGTAGTAATAGCAGCAACTGTAGCAGTAGTAGTTGTTGTAGCAGAAGCGATTGTAGAAGTGGTAGTAGTAGTAGTAGTACCAGAAGCAGTAGTTGCAGCAATAGTAGTAGTAGCAGTAGTAGTGGTAGTTGGTATAGTAGTTGTTGTTGTAGTAGTAGCCGTAGTAGCAGTAGCAGCAGCAGCAATAGTAATAGTAGTTGTAGTAGTGGTTTGAGCGGCCGCAGCAGTAGCAGCTGTTGTTCTTTTTATAATAGCACTAGTATCTATAGTAGAAGTGATAGTAGTAGTTGTAGTAGTAGTAGTAGTTAGTGTAGTAGTTTTAGTAGTAGTACCTGCAGTAGGATCAGCACCAGTAGTAGTAGTTCTAGGAGTAGCAACATTAGTGGTAATAGTAGTACTAGCCGAAGCTGCACTAACAGCAGTAACAGCAGTTGTTGTAGTGGTAGTAGTAGTAGTCGTGGCTGTAGTAGAAGTAGCTGTAGTTGTAGTAGTAGTAGTATTAGCAGTAGTTGTAGTAACACTGGTAATAGTATTAGTAGTCATTGCAATAGCAGCAGCAGTAGCAGTAGTAGTAGTAGCAGTAGTATTAGGGGTTGCAGAAGTTGTAGTATTATTAGTAGTAGCAATAGCAGTAGTAGCAGTATTAGTATTAGTAATAGTTGTAGTATTCAGAGTAGTAGTAGTAGTAGTAGTTGAAGTGGTAGTAGTAGCGAAAGTTGAACTAGAAGTACCAGTAGCAGCAGCAGTAGTAGGAGTAGTAGTAGTAGAAGCAGTAGCAGTAATTAAAATAGTAATAGTAGTAGTAGCAAAAGTACTTGTTGAAGTAGTGGTAGTAGTATGAGGAGTAGTAGAAGTATTAGTAGTAGAAGCAGCAATAGTAGTAGTATTTGCATAAGGATCAATAGTATTAGTTATAGTAGTGTGGAAGAAGTAGTAGTTGTAGTAGTAGCAGCAATAGTGGTAGCAGTAGTCATAGTAGTTGCAAAAGTCACAGGAGTAGTAGCAGCCGCAGTGGTAGGAATAATAGTAGTAGTAGTATGGGTAGTAAAAGTTGTAGTAACAAAAATAGTTGTAGTAGTAGTTGTTGTTGTTATTATTGTTGTAGCAGTAGTTGCAGTAGTAGGAGTAGTAGTAGTTGTTGTTGTAGTAGTAGTAGAAGTAGTAGCAATAGTAGCAACAACAGTAGTAGTACTAGTTGTAGTAGTAGTTTTAGTAGTTTGGGTAGTAGTTTTAGTTGTTGTAATAGTCGTTGTTGTTGTGGTAGTAGTAACAGCAGTAATAGTAGTAGCTATAGTAGCAGCAGCAATAGTAGTAGCAACAGTTGCAATAGTAGAAGTAGTAGTTGCAGTAGTAGTAACACTAGTAGCAGCAGCAGTAGTAGTAATAGTTGTAGTAGAAGTTGCAGTTGTATTAGTAGTAGTAGTAGTAGTAGTCGTAGTCATAGCAGTAGTAGTAGAAGCAATAGTAGTAGTAGTAGTAGTAGTCATAATAGTAGTAATAGCAGTTGTAGTAGCAAAAGTGGAGGTAGTAAGGGAAATAGTAGTATTATCGGTAGTAGTAGTAGTAGTAGCTATAGTGGGGGTATTAGTCGTAGTATTAGTTGCAGTAGAAGTACTAGCAGCTGTAATAGTAGCAATAGTGGTAGCAGAAGTAGTAAAAGCTGAAGTTGTATTTAAAACAGTAGTAGTAGTAGTTGAAGAAGTAGTATGAGCAATAGAAGTAGTACCTATAGTAGTAGTAGCTGTAGAAGTCGCAGTTGCAATAGCTTTTGTAGATGAAATAGTACTACTAGCGATAGAAATTCTAATTCTAGTAGTAGCAGTAGTTGTTGTTGTTATAGTAGTAGTAGTTGCAATAGTAGCAAAAGTAGTGGTAGTAGTATTAGTAGTAGCCGTAGAAGTGGTAGTAGTCGTAGTATTAATAGCAATAGCAGTACTAGCAATAATAGTAGTGGTAGTAGTAGCAATAGTAGTAGTAGCAGAAGTTGTAATTGTAGTAGTAGCTGTAGTAGTGGTAGTCGTAGTATTAGTAGTAGCAATTGTACTAGGAGTAGCAGTAGCGGTAGTAGTAGTAGTTGTAGTAGTTTTAGTAGTAGGAGTAGTAGTAGTTGTTGTAGTAACACTAGCAGTGGTAGCAACAGAAGTAATAGCAATCATAGTAGTGGTAGTAGCAATGGTAGTCGTAGTTGCCGTAGCAGTATTTGTAGCAGTAACAGTAATAGTGCTAGTTGTACTAGTACTACAGCTACTAATACTTCGGATACTACAACTACTACTACTTGTACAACTCCTACTATTGCTCCTAATGCAACTTCTACGACTACTATTACTACTACTAATGTTATAATCACTACTGCTACTCCTACAACAACCACTATTGATGCTACTACTGCTACTACTACTGCTGTAGCTACTACTGCTACTACTACTGCTGCAGCTACTACTGTTGCTGCTACTACTGCTACTAATACTACTACCACTACTGCTACTACTACTACTAATACTACTACTATTAGTACTACTACTACTCCTCCTACTACTACAACTACAACTACTACTGCTACTACTACTAATACTTTGACTACTGCCACTGCTACTACTTCTCATACTATTACTGCTACTGCTATTACTACTGCTATGGCTACTATAGCTAATACTACTATTACTACACTTACTACTACTAATATAGCTATTACTACTACTACATCTACTTCTACTATTATGGCTATTGCTACTACTTCTATTTCTCCTACTACTAGTCCTACTGCTGCTGCTACTACTATTGCTGCTACTACAACTA
Organism: Trichopus zeylanicus subsp. travancoricus; assembly: GCA_005019695.1. Lineage (NCBI taxonomy): Eukaryota > Viridiplantae > Streptophyta > Magnoliopsida > Dioscoreales > Dioscoreaceae > Trichopus > Trichopus zeylanicus. The sequence continues at coordinate 31,132 of RXID01016826.1, forward strand.
TTGCTACTACTACTACTACTACTACTGCTATTGCTACTACTACTACTACTACTACTAGCACCACCACTTCTGCAACTACTACTATTACTCTGACTACTACTACGACTACTATAGCTACTATGGCTACCACGGCTTGTATTACTACTACTGCTACTGCTGCTACTGTTGCAACTATTACTGCCACTACTACTACAACTACTAAGAATACTACTGCTGCTGCTTCCACTTCTGCTTCTATTGCAACTACCACAACAATAACTATTACTACTACCACTACTATTGCAATTTTAGTGCTTGTACTATTGTTATTGCTACTACAGCTTCTACTATTGCTGCTACTACTATTTTTACTACAACTACCGCTGCTACTACTGCAACTACTACTACTTCTCCCCCTACTATTACTACTATTACAATTGCTGCTACAACTACTACTACTTTAACTTCTGTTACTACTGCTGCTGCTGCTACTACTACTACTATTACTACTATTGCTTCTTCTATGACTACTACGACTACTGCTGCGACTACTAGTACTACTACTACAACAACTACTATTGCTACTACTACTGCTGATGCTGCAGCTGCTACTACTACTACTACTGTTTCTACTACTACTTCTACTACTACTACTACACTGCTACTGATTCTACTACAACAGCTACAACTACTACCATAGCTATTATTGTTACTACTACAACCGCTACTACTACTTCTACTACTACTACTTTCACTACTATTACTACTACTACTACTATTCCCACTACTGCTGCTCTAGCTGCTATTGCCAATCCTATTACTACTACAACTGCTAATACCATTACTACTACAACTACTACTACTGCTACTATTGCCATAGCTTCTACTACTTTTACTACTACTACTGCTCCTAGTACTACTACTATTACAACTACTGCTACTGTTACTACTAATACTATTTCTACTACTACTACAACTATTACTTCTGCTGCGACTACTACTCCTACCACTACTACTACTACTCCTACTGCTACTACAACAACTCCTACTACAACAACTACATCTACTATGACTACTACTCCCCCTCCTCCTCATACTACTACTACTAATACTTCTGCTACAACTACTACTTGTGCAAATACTATGACTTTCACTAGTATTGCTATTACTACTGCTACTGCTACTACTCCTCCTAATATTACTGATACTACTACTACAACTACTTTGACCACCACTACCACAACTATTTCTATAACTGCTACTACCGCAACTATAGCTACTACTGCTTCTACTACTACTATTGCGACTATTGCCACTAATTCTACTACTAGAACTAGTACTAATACTGCTACTGCTACAGCTACTTCTACTACTACTCCCACTACTACTACTACCACCACCACTACAACAACTATTATTACTGCTACTACTGCTACTACCGCGGCTACTGATACTGGTACCACTACTACAACTGTTGTTGCTACTACTTCTGCTATAATTACTACTACTACTACTACTACTACGACTGCTACGTCTTCAACTACTACAACTACTACGACAACTTCTGCTACTACTACTGCTACTGCTTCTACTACTACTATTACAACTAGTGCTACTACTATTACTACTACTATTACTACTACTTCTGCAATTATCGCTATTTTCACTACTGCCGCTACTACAACTACAACCACTACTTCTACCACTTCTACTACTGATATTGTGACTACTACTACTATAGCTACTGCTGTTGCTACCATTACTACTACTCCTACAAGGACTATTGCTACTAGTACTTCTCCTACTACTACTACTACTGCCACCATTGTTACTACTACTGCTAATACTATTGTTGTTACTACCACTATTTCTACTATTTCTACTACTACTACGACTACTACAACAACTACTACTACTCAAACAACTACACCTACTACTACTACTACTACTTCTATTACAAGTACTGCTACTTCTATTGCCACTACTAGTGCAACTACTACTAGTACTGCTACGACTGCTGCCACTAATACTACTACTACTTCTACTACTACTAGTTCTACTAATACTAATTCTACTACTGCTAGTACTTCTGCTCCTTCTGCTACTATGACTCCTACTGCTACTGCTACCGCTGTTGCTACGACAACAACTAGGACTATTGCTACTTCTGCTACTGCTCCTACTCCTCCTACTATTACTTCTACCACCACTGCTATAATAGCTACTACAGCTACTTCAGCTACAACTACTACTTCTCCTACTACTTCTACTACGGCTACTAGTATTACTACTACTAGTGCTATTACTACTACAACTACTACTACAGGTACTTCTACTACTTCTACTACGACTACTGCTACTACAACTTCTACTAATACAACTATTACAACTAATGCTACTACAGCTACAGCTACTACTACCACTTCTCCTACTACTACTTTTTCTGCTACTACTACTTCTACTACTACTACTACTACTATCACTGCTACTATTACTACTACTTCTACTACTTCTAATGCTACTTCTACTACCACTACTAGTACTACTACAACCAGTACTGTTGCTACTACTACCATTGCTAATACTACTACTACTACTACTAATGCTACTTTGGCTACTGCTACTATTTCGTATTCTACTGCTGCTACTACAAGTCTTGCTAGTACTGCTACTGCTGTTACTAATACTACAACTACTACTATAGCTACTACCCCTACTGCTGTGACTACTGCTACCATTAATGTTACTGCTACTGCTACTACCACTTCTAATGCTACTACTACTACTATTGCTATTACTACTACTATTGCTACTACTACGACTACCACTGCTACTCTTAATATTACTACTTCTATTATAACTATAACTACTACTGCAACTTTTGATACTACTGCAACTGCTACTACTACAACATCTGTTGATGCAACTACTACTACTATTGCTAATACTATGACTAGCGCTGCTACTCATAATATTACTACTTCTATTACAAATATAACTACTACTACAACTTTTGATACTGCTGCAACTTCTACTACTACTACATCTGTTGATGCAACCATTGCTACTGCTACTACAACTACTTTGACTATTATTACTGCTACAGGTACTACTACTACTACAACTACAACTACTATTTCTACTACTACTACTATGACTACTACTATGACTACTACTTCTACTACTACTGCTACTGCTGCTGCTACTATTACTACTACTTCTACTACTACTACAACTACTTCCACTCCTACTACTTCTACTGACACTACTACTACTAGCACTGCTACTGCTGCTGCTATTGCTACTACTACTACTACGACAACTACTACTATATCTAATTGTAATAGTAGTAGTAAAAATAGTAGTAAAAGAAGTAGTAGTACTAGTAATAGTAGTGGCAGTAGCAGTATTAATAGTTGTAGTAGTAATTATAGTAGCAAAAGCAGTAGCAGCTACCACAGTAGTTGTAGTGGTAGTAGTAGTCATCATAGTAGTAGTAGCCGAAGCAGTAGTAGCAGTAGCAGTTATAGCAGCAGCAGCAGCAGTAATAGTAGTAGCAATAATAGTAAGAGTATTATTTGTAGTAGCAGTTGTAGCAATAGTACCAATATGAGCCATAGTCATAGTCATAGTAGTAAAGTTTGCTATAGTAGTTGTTGTTGTAGCAGTTGTAGTTGTAGTAGTAGTAGCAATAGTAGGCGTAGTAGTGGTTGTAGTGGTAATCGAAGCAAAAGTAGCTATAGTAGTAGGCGCAGTAGTAGTAGCATTGGTAGTAGTAGTAGTGGTAGTGGTAATTGGAGTAGAGGTTGCAATTGTAGTTATAGCAGTAGTAGCTATTGTAAAAGTCAGAGCAGTAGCGGAACAAGTAGAAGTTGTTATTGTAGTAGTAGTAGTTGTTGTAATAGTAGTAGTAGTAGCAATAGTAATAGTTTTTGCAATTGTAGCAGCAGTTGAAGCATTAGTGTTATTAGCAATACTAGTAGTAGTTGTGGAAGCTGTAGTAGTAGTAGTAGCAGTAGCAGCTGTAGAAATCATAGCAGTAGCGGTAGTAGTAGTGATAGCAGGAGTAGCGATAGTAGTTGTAGTATTAGCTGCAGTGGCAGTGGTGGCAGAAGTAGTTATAGTAGTAGTAGTAGAAGCAGTAGTAGAAGTAGTTGTAGTGGTAGTTGTAGTGGTAGTAGTAGTAGCAGTAGCAAAAGTAGTAGTTGTAGTATTAGTTGTAGTAGTAGTTATTTTTGTTAAGTATTTGCTGTAGTAGCTGCCATAGTAGTAGAAGTAGAAGTAGTAATAGTTGAAGTAGAAGTTAGCTGTAGTATTAGTCATAGCAAGTGTAGTAGCAGTAGTAGTTGCTATAGTTGTAGTAGAGGTAGCAGTCTAGTAGTTGTAGCAATAGTAGTAATAGCAGTGGAATTAGTAGTAGTTGTAGATGTAGTACTAGAAGTAGTATTAGTAGCAGTAGCAGCAGTAGTAGTAGTAGTTGAAGTAGTACTAGTAGTAATAGTTGTCGTTGTAGTCATAGTAGCAAAAGTAGTAGTAGTAGTAATAATAGGAGAAATAGTAATAGTCGCACTAGCAGTAATAGCAGAAGTAGTAGCAATAGTAGTAGTAGAAGTAGTAGTCACAATTGTAGTAGTGGCAATAGCAGTAGTGATAATAGCAGAAGTAGTAGCAATAGTAGTAGTAGTACGATAAGTAATAGCAGTAGCAGTAGCAGTAGCAACAGCAACAGTAGTAGTAGCAGTAGTTGTCACTATTGTAGCAGTAGCAGTAGCAGTAGAAGTAGAAGTAGTAGTAGTAGTTGCAATAGTAGTAATAGTAGTGACTATAGTGGTGGAAACAACATTAGTAGGAGTAGTAGGAGCAGTAGCGGCAGTAGCCATAGTAGTTGTTGTAGTCGTAGTAGTAGTAATAGCAGAAATTGTAGTTGTTGTAGTAGTAGTAGCAGCAGCAGTTGTAGTAGTAGGACAAGTAGTACTACTACTAGTAGTAATAGTAGTACTAGTAGTAGTGGTTGTTGTAGCAGTAGTAGCAACAATAGTAGTAGTAGCTGTTGTAATAGTAGTAGTAGTAATAGAATTAGTAGTATTAATAGAAGTAGTAGTAGTAGTAGTAGTAGTAGTAGTAGAAGTACTAGTTCTACAAGTAGCAGTCGTAGCAATCATTGAAGAAGCAGTAGTTGTTGTAATAGTAGTAGTAGTAGTAGAAGTGGTAGTAGTAACAGAAGTAGTAGCAGAAGTAGCAGTAGAAGTAGAAGAAGTAGTGGCAGTAGTGGTATCAAAAGTAGTTACAGCAGCAGTAGTAGTAGCAAGGGTCAAAGCAGCAGTAGTAGTAGAATTAGTAGTAGTAGTGGCAGTTGAAGAAATAGTAGTAGTTGTCATAATAGTAGCAGAAGTAGAAGTAGCAGTAGTACGACTAGTAGTAGTTGTATTAGTAGTGATAGTAGCAGAAGTAGTAGTTGTATCAGTAGTAGTAGTAGTAGTACTAGTAGAAGTAGTAGTACTAGTAGAAGTAGAAGTAGTTGTAGTAGTAGAACTAGTTGTAGTAGTAGCGGTAGTAGTTGTTGAAGTAGTAGAAGCAGTAGTCATAGTTATAAATGTAGTATTAGTGGTTGTAGCAGTAGTTGTAGTAGCAGTAGTAGTAGTAGTAGCACCTCTAGGAGAAGTAGTAGCATTAGTAGTTGTCGTAATAGTAATGGTACCAATTGTTGCCGTAGAAGCACTAGTAGCAATAGTAGCAGTAGCATGAGCATTTGTAGTAGTAGTAGTAACAATAGCAGTAGTAGCATCAGCTTTTGTAGTAGTGTTAGTAATAGCAGTCGTGGTAGCTGTAGTAGCAGTAGTAGTAGTGGAAGTAGTCGTAGTAGTAATAGTAGTAGTAGTAGTAGAAGAAGTAGTAGTAAGAGTTGCAGTTGCACTAGCAGTAGTAGCATGGGTAGCAATAGTAGCAGGAGTAGTACTACTTATTGTAGTATTTATAGCAGTAGCATTATCAGTAGTAGTAGCAGTAGTAGTAGCAGCTTTAGTTGTTGTAGTAGTAGTTGCAATTCCAATAGTTGAAGAAATATTAGTAGAAGCAGCAGCAGTAGTAGTAGTTGTCGTAGCAGCAGCCGCAGCAGCAGCAGCAGTAGAAGCAGTATTAGAAACTGAAGTAGTAGTAGTATGAGAAGCAGTAGCAGCAGCGGTAGCTATAGTTGTAATTGTGGTAGAGTCACAGTAGTATTTGTAGCAGTATTTGCAGCAGTAGTAGTAGTAGAAGTAGTAGTAGTTGTTGTAGTTGTTGCAGTTGCAGTAGTTGTAGTGGTAGTAGAAGTGGTAGTAGTAGTTGTAGTAGGAGAAGTAGCACTTGATGCTACTGTAAGAAAAGTAGTAGTTGTAGTAGTACTAGTAGTAGTTATTGTAGTAGTACTAGTAGTAGAAGTAGCAGTAATAGCAGTATTTGTTGAAGTAGTAGTAGAAGTAGTAGTAGCAAACGAAGCAATTATAGTGGTAGTAGTTATAGTAGGAGTGGCAGAAGCAATAGTAGTCATAGCAACAGTATTTGTAGTAATAGTATTAACAGTAGTAGCAGTAGGAGTAAAAGTATTAGTAGTAGTAGTGGAAGTTGTAGCAATAGTCACAGTAGTAGTGTAGTAGTAGTTGTAGTAGTAGCAGAAGTTTGAGTGGTAGTAGCAGTAGTAATTATAGTAGAAGCAGTAGCAGCACAAAAGCAGTAATAGTAGCATTATTAGTAGAACTACTAGTAGTAGCAACAATAGTTATAGCAGTTACTAAGTTAGAGTAGTTGTTATAGCACTAGCAATATTAGTAGTAGTAGTAGTAGCAGCAGCAGCAGCAGTAGTAGCATTAGTAGTAGTAGCAGTAGTAGTAGTAGTAGTAGTAGTAGTAGTAGTAGTAGTAATAGTAGTAGCAGTAGCAATAGTAGCAATAGTGGCAGTAGTAATAGAAATAGTAGTAGTAGTGGTGGTGGTTGCAATAGCTATAGCAACAACAGCAGCAGCAGTAGTAGTAGTAGCAGTAGCAACAGTTGAAGTGGTAGTAATAGTCATAGTAGTAATTGTAGCAGTAACAGTAGTTGTAGTTGTAGAAGTAGTAGTAGCAATAACAATAGAAGTAGTAGTATTAGTGGCAGTAGCGGTATTTGGATTAGTAGTAGTAGTATTAGTATTAGCAGCCATTGTAGCAGTAGCAGTAGTAGGAGTAGTAATTGTGGTTGCAATAGTTGCAGTAGTATTACTAGTAGTAGTAGTAGTAGTAGTAGTGAAAGCAATAGTAGCAGTATTGGCAGTAGTTGTGGTCGTAGCATTGGTAGCAATAGCAGTAGTATAACTCTTAGGAGTAGTAGTAGTATTTGAAGTAGTAGTGGTAGTAGTAGTAGTCGTTGTTGAAGTAGTAGTAGTGGCAATGCAGTAGTGGTAGTAGTAGTAGCAGATGTTAGAGAAGGAGTAGTAGTGGCAGTAGTAATTGAGGTAGTAACTGCAGTAGTAGTAGGAGCAATAGTAGCAGTGGAAGTATTAGCAAAAGTAGTAGCAGTAATAGTCATAGTAGCAGCAGTAACAGTAGTAGAACTAGCGGTAGTACAAGTTGTAGTAGTAGATATAGTACTAGTAATAGTAGTAGTAGAAGTAGTAGTAGTAGTATGAGAAGTAATAGTAGTTGTTATTATAGGAGAATTGATAGTAGTAGTAGTAGTCGTAGTAGTAGTAGTAGATCTAGTTGTACTAGTTGTACAAGTAGCAGCAGCAGTAGTAATAGTACTAGTAGTAGTTGTAGTAGTAGAAGTAGTAGTTGCAATAGCAATAACAGTAGTAGTAAAAGTAGTAGTAGTAGTAGCAACAATAGTAGTAATAGTATTAGTAGTAGTAGTAGTGGTAATAATAGTAGTATTACTAATAGTAGTGGAAGTAGTAGCAGTAGTAGCAGTGGTATTAGTAGTACTAGTAGTTGCAAATGTAATTGTGGTAGAAGTAGTAATAGTTGTAGTAGAAGCATTAGCAATGTAGAAAAAGTAGTTGTAGTACTAGTAATAGTAGTAGCATTGGTATTAGTAGTAGTGGTAGTAGTAGTAGTAATAGTAATAGTACAATAGTAGCAGCAATAGCACTAGTAGCAGTAGTTGAAGCAGTAGTAGCAATAGCAGTAGTAGCAGTTATTGTAGTAGTAGTAGTAGAAGTAGAAGCAGCAGTTGTAGTAGAAGCAATAGTAGTAGTAGTACCAATAATAGTAAGAGTACTAGTTGTAGTAGCAGTAGTAGCAGTATTGGCTATCGCTGTAGTCCTAGTAGTAGAGGAAGTTGTAGTAGCAGTAGTAGTTGTAGTGGTAGTAGCAATCATGCTAGCAATTACAGTTGTAGTTGTAGCAGCAGTCGTGCTAGCAAACCTGAAGTAGTTGTAGCACTAGCAGTAGTTATAGTAGCAATAGTTGTAGCCGAAGTCGTAGTAGTAATAGTAGTGGTAGCAATTGTAGTTGTAACAGTAGTAGTATTAGTAGTAGTAGCAGTAGCAGTAATAGTAGTAGTAATAGTAGTAGTAGTAGTAGTAGCTGCAACAACTGTAGTAAGAGTAACATTTATTGTACTAGTTGCAGTAGCAAAATTATTAGTATTAGTAGTAGTTGTAGTCGTAGCTTTGGAAGCTGTTGTAGCAGTAGTATTATTAGCCGTTGCTGCAGTAGCAGTAGTAGTAGTAGTAATACTAGTAATACTAGTAGTAGTAGCAATAGTACTAGCAGATGTGTGGTGGTAGTAGTAGTAGCAAGAGGAGGAGGATTAGCAACAGTAGTAGCAATAGCAGTCGTAGTAGTGGCAGCAGCAGTAGGAGTAGTAGTAATAGTAGTTCTAGAAGTAGTAGTAGCTATAGTAGTAGTAATAGGTGTAATATTAGTAGCAGTAGCTATAATTATCGAAGCAGTATTAGGAGTAGTATGTGCAGTAATAGTACTATCGGTAGCAGTAGAAGTAGCAATAATACCCGTAGTAGCAGTATTAGTAGTAGTTGTTGTAATAGTAGTAGTAGCAGTAGTAGTAGCAGTAGTAGCAGCAGTAGAAGTAGTAGTAGTAGTAGCAGCAGCAGCAGCAGCAGTAGCAGTAACAGTAGAAGTAGCAGTGGTAGTAACAGTAGTTCCAGTAGTAGTAGTGGTAGTAGCCCTTGCTATAGTAGCAGTAGTAGTAGCATAAGTATCAGCAACCGTAGTAGTAGTTGTTGTAGCAGCAACAACAATAGTAGTAGCCGTAGGAGTAGTGGTAATAGTAGCAGTACTTGTAGTAGTAGTAGCAGAAGTAGTAGCTGCAGTAGCAACATTAGCAGCAGCAACAGCAGTAGTAGTAGCTATAGCTGTAGTAGAAGTAGTTGTAGTTGTAGTAGTAACAGTAGTAGTAATAGCAGTAGTAATAGTACTAGTTAGTGGTAGTAGTAGCAGTAGTAGCAGCAGCAGTACTAGTATTAGTAGTAGCAGCAGTAGAAGTAGCAATTGCAGTAGCAACAAAAATAGTAGCAATAGCAGAAGCAGTAGCAGTAGTAGGAGTAGTAGTAATAGTTGTAGTAGTAGAAGTAGCAATAACAGTTGTAACAGTAGTAATAGTAGTAGTAGTAGTAGTACCTACTATGGCTACTACTAGTATTGTTATTGCTACTACGATTTCTGTTGCTGCTACTTCTATTTCTACTCCTACTGGTACTACTACTACAACTACAAGTACAAGTACTACTACTTCTAATACATCTACCCGTACTACAAATCCTGCTACTAGTACTCCAACTGCTACTCCTACTACTCCTCCTCATCCTACTACTACTACTACTTCTCCTGCACCTATTCATGACACTACTCCAACTACCACTACAACTACTGCAACAACTTCTATTACTACTGCTACTGCAAGTAGTACAACTACGATTACTACTACCACTACTACTAATAGTACTGCTACTACTTCTACAACTACAACTACTAGTACTAATGCTGCTGTTGTTACCACAAATACGAGAACTACTACGGTGACTTCTACCACTACTTCTTCCCCTAAAACAAACAAACAACTACTACAAGTACTACTACTGTTCTTGCTACTACTACTACTGCTACTATTACCACTTCTTTTACAACACCAACAACTACTACTACTATAACTTCTTCTTCTACCACAACAACAACAACTACTACTTCTTATTTTGCTACTACTACTACTATGACTACAACTACTACAACTACAACCACTACTTCTACTACTTCTACGACTACTACTGCTACAACTATGCCTACTACTACTACTACTACTACTATTACTACTACTACTACTAATGCTACTATTCCTAACACTCCTACTACTACTACTATTGCTACTACTACCACTACTTCTACCACTCCTTCTACTACTACTACTACTACTATTAGTCGTAGTAGCACTACCACTACTGCTACTGCCACTACTTATACCACTACTATCACAACAATTACTACTCCTACAACTACTGCTACTCCAACTACTACTTTAACTGCTACTACTACTACAAGTATTAAGCCTACTATTGCTGCTGCTGCTACTATTACTACAACTATTACTACTACTACAATTACTACTACAACAGCTGCAACTACTACTACTACTACACCTACTCCTACTCCTACTCCTACTACTATAACTACTACAACAACAACAACAACTATTATTATTAGTACTACTACTACCACCACCACCACCTCTATTGCTCCTCCTCCTACTACTACTACTATTACTACTACTACTACTACTACTACTACAACTACTGCTACCACTGCTACTACTACTGCAACTAACATTACTACAACTAAAACTACTTCTACTACTACTACTACTACTACTACTACTACTACTATTGGGACTATAGCTTCTTCTGCAACTGTTATGACTATTACTGCTACTACTACTACAGCTACTACTACTACTACTACTACAACTACTACTATTATTACAGCTAATACTATTACTACTACTACTGCTGCTGCTGCTAATACTGGTACTACTACTACTATTACTACTACTATTGCTACTACTCCAACAAACACTAATGAAACAACCACAACTACTATTACTATTGCACTACTGCTACTACTGCTTTTGGTGCTACTACTGCTACTTTTATTACTACTACTACTACAACTACAATTACTTCTGCTACTACAAATACTATTAGTACTGGTGCTATAACTACTACTTCAACTATTGTTGCTACAACTACAACTAATACTACCGGTACTACTGCTACTACTACTGCGGCTGCTAATACTGCTACTATTACTACTACTACATCTAATACTACTACTACTGCTACTACTACTACTACGGCTACAACAACAACTACTACTTCTGCTACTACTACAACAACAACAACAACAACTACTACTACTACTACCACTACTCCAACACCTATAACAATTACTACTACTACTACTTCCAACACTACTACTATCGCTACTACTACTACTTTGGCTACAACTACTACTACTACTACCACTACTCCAACTTCTAGTACAACTACAACAACTACTACTACTACTTCTAATACCACCACTACTACTGCTACAACAACAACAACAACAACAACAACAACAATAACTACTACTACTGCTGCTGCTGCTGCTACTACTACTACTACAACTACTACTATTCGTACTACTACTACTACCACCACCACTATAACCACCACTATAACCACTACTATTACAACAACAACTACTACTCTTGCTGCTACTCCTGCTACTACAACAACTACTACTACTAAGATTACTACACCTACTACTATATCATTAGCTTCTGCAACTACTACTCGAACTCTAGCTACTGCTTCTGCTACTCCTACTACTACTATGACAACAACTACTACTCCTTCAAATGCTGCTACTCCTAGTACCACAACTACTACTACCACTACAACTACTACACTTATTATTATTGTCATTGCAACTACTACTACTACACCTACTATTACTATGACTACTACTGCTACTCCTACTGTTACTACTATTGCTGCAAATACTACGACTACAACTACTACTACACCTACTACTACTCCTAGTCCTACTCCTACTACACTGACTACTACTCCTATGCCTACTCCTACTCCTACTGCTCCTCCTACTACTACTATGACTGATACTACTAATAGTACTCCAACAGCTGCTGTTGATGCTATTGCCGCTACTCCTACTACTACTACTACTACCACTACTACAACAAATACTACGACTTCTTCTACTACTACAACTTGACTCCTCCTACTACTACAACTTCTACTACTACTACTACTACTTTCGCTAAAACTTCTACTCCTACAACTACTCCTACTACTACTACAACTACTAGTACTACCACTACTAATACTCCTACTCCTACTACTACTACTACTATTATGGCTACTACACTTGCTGCTAATGCTACTGCTACTGCTACTGCAGCTATTCCTACTACAACTATTACTAGTACCACTGCTACTGTAGCTACTACAACTACTGTTACTAATACTACTATAACAACAACAACAACTACTACTACTACTACTACTATGACTACTTTTACAACTACTACTACGACTACGACTATAATTGCTACTATTACTGTAACTACTACAAGAACTAGTACAACTACTAATACTATTACTACTACTACTCCTACTGCTACTACTACTACAATAACTACTTCCACTACTACCACCTCTATTATCGCTACTAGTCCTACTAATAGTACTATTACCACTACCAATACTGCTATTGCTACTACTAGTACTACTACTACTACTGCTAGTACTAGTACTCCTACTACTATGGTTAGTCGTACAGCCACTATAACTACTACTACTACTACTATTACTTCCTCTACAACTAATATTGCTTCTACTACTGCTACCATTATCACTTCTACAACTAATACTACTTCTATAACTCCTACTACTTTTGCTGCTACAACTTCTACAACTACTGCTACCACTTCCACAACAACTACTATTGCCACTACTACTACTGCTACTACTACTACTCCTAACACTACCACCATCACTACTACTACTACTACCAATTCTGCCACTGCTTTGACTACTACTAAAATAACTACTACAACTACTAGAACTACTACTACTTCTTCTGCTACTGCTTCTACCATCACAACAACTACTACTCCTACTACTGTTGCTACTCCTACAATTACAACTACAACTACTTCTACAACTACTATACCTAGCACTACTACTACTACTGCTACTGATACTACAACTACTTTTACTAATACTACTAGTACTGTTATTACTAACACTGCTGCTACTACAACTCCTACTCCTACAACCACTACACCTAGCGCTACTGCTATTACTGCTACTACTACTAGTACTATTATTACTACTACTACTGCTACTACTACTAGTACTATTATTACTACTACTACTGCTACTACTACAACTACTACTCCTACAACTACTACACCGACAATTGCCCCTACTGGTACTCCTACTCCTTCTATGGGGCCTACTGCTACTACTATTACTCCTACTCCAACTGCTCATACTGCGACTACTACGACAACTAACACTTCTTCCACAGCAATATCAACAACAACTACTACTACTAAAAGTCCAACTGCTGCTGCTGCCACTCCTTCTACAACTATTACTGCAACTACTATTACAACTATGACTACTCCTTCTAATGCTACTACTCCTACTACTACAACTACTACACCTATTACTACATCTACGAAAACTCCTGCTACTATCGCTACTGCTCCTGCTGCAACTACTACTACTATTATTATTACTACTACTGCTGCCACTGCTACTACTATTAGTAGTAGTAGTAGTACTACTACTACTGATTCTACTACTACTGCTACTATTACCACCACTACTACTACTGCTACTATTACCACTAAAACTATTACCACCACTACTACTACTGCTTCAACTACTACTACTACTACTACATCTACACACCTACTACTGTTGCTATTACTACCCCACTACTACAACTACTACTAATAGTACTAATTCTACTCCTACAACTACTACCATTACTACTACCAATACTACTACTTCTAATGCTACTACTGTTACAACTACTACCCCTTCAGCTACTACTACAACTACTGTCGCTGCTGCTGCTACCAATAATACTACAACTACTACTACTCCTCCAACCGGTTCGGCTACTACTGCTACTACTACTATAACTACAACTATAGATACTACTACAACTTCAACTACTACTACTACAACTACTAGTATAATTACAGTAATAATAATTACTACTACTACCACCACTACTATTCCTCCTCCTACTACTGCTACTACTGTCACCACTACTAACACCACCACTACTACTGCTGCTGCTGCTGCCGCTGTGACTACGATTATAGCTACTACTACTACTATTGCTACTGCTTCTACCACTACTACACTCCTCAGTGCTGCTACTACTTCTGCTAGTACTACCACTACTAGTAGTACTTCTACTACTGTGACTACTTCTACTATTGCTAATCCTGCTACTACTACCACTATGACTCTACAACTACAATTACTGCTTCTACTACTACTACTACCGTAACTACTACAACAGCTACTACTACCACACTACCAGTACAACTACTGCTACTAATACTGTGACTACTCGGACAACTATAACTATTTCTACTACTAGTCAAACTACTAATACTGCTAAGACACTACTACATGTGCTACTACTCCTACAACTACTCCTACTGCTGCTGCTACTACTACTCCTACTACTATTACTATTCTTACTACAACTACTAATTCTGCTAGTTCTACTTCCACTCCTACTATTGTTACTACTGCTACAACTACTCTAACTGCTACGACTACTACTACTCCTTCGGCTATTCATACTACTACTAATACTTCGGCTACTATTACTACTACTACTACTACTCCTGATGTTACTACAACATCTACTACTACTTCTGCTACTACTACAGTTGCTACTACTACTACTGCTACAATAACTATTCCAAATACTACAACTACTAGTACTAATCCTACTACAACAACTACTCCAAGTACTACTACTAGTACTATTCCTACTACTACAACTAGTACTCCTACTACTCCAACTCCTGCTCGTACTACTACTACTCCTCCTACTACTTCTACTACTAATACTACTACTACTACTACTACTACTACTACTACTACTACTACTACTACTGCAACTACTACGGCTACCACTATTGTTGCTTCCGCTACTATTGCTACTACAACAGCTACTGGTACGGCCATTACTATTACTACGGTGGCTACTAAAACTACTACTACTTCTACTACAACTAATGCTACTACTGCTGCTACTACCGCTACTGCTACTACTCTTACTTCTATTGCTACTACTACTACTACTACTTCCCCTATTACTGCTGCAATTGTTGCACTTCTGCTACTACTAGTACTGCTACTACTGCTATTGCTTCTACTGCAACTACTACTAGCACTGCTACTACTACTTCTGGTACTGCTACTACTGCTACTGCTACTGCTACTACCACTACTACTACTACAGCTAATACTTCAACTAAAACTATAGTGGCTACTAATACTACTACAACTACTGCAACTACAGCTATTATTGCTACTGCTACTACTACTACTACGACAACTGCTCTTGATGCTACCATCTCTATTACCGCAACAACAACTACTATTATTACGACAACTGCTACTACTACTTGTTTTCCTACTATTGAGATTGCAACTACTCCAGCTACTACTATTACTACTACTATTGCTATTGGCAGTACAACTACTATCACTACTGCTACCAATAATACTACTATTTCTGCTACGACTACAATAACTATTTCTACTTGTACTACTAGTACTATTGCTACTACTACTACTACTATTGTTTCTACTATGACTACTACTACTACACCTATTACTACAAATACTACAACTACCAGTACTACCACTGCTACTGCTACTAATCCTATTATTGTGATTACTCCTACTATTACTACTGTTGCCATTGCCACTACTGCTACTGCCACTATTGCTACTACTTCTGCTACTATTACAACAACTACTACTACTACTTCTGCTACTCCTACTACTTCTACTACAAAAACTACTACTCTTACGGCCACTCTGACTAGCACTACTACTACTTCTACTACTATAACAACTGCTACAACTAGTACTACTACTACAACAACTACTTCCACTATTACTACAATAACAACTACTACTAGTACTACAAGTACTACTACTGCTGCTACTACTACTATTGCTACAGCTACTACTACTACTACTATTGTTGCTACTACTACTACCAGTACTACTACAACTACATTGATTACTACTACTATTGCTACTACCAATTCAATTACTATTACTACTGCTGCTGCTGCTGCTGTGGCTACTACTCAGACTGTTGTGATTACTACTACTACTACTTCTGCTGGTACTACAACTACAGCTACTGCCACTACTGCTACTTCTTCAACTGCTATTACAACTACTACTGCTACTAGTTCTATTGCTTCTCCTACTACTCCTACTACGACTACGACTACACCTACTACTACTATTACTACTACTACTACTCCTACTAGTACATGTATTCCATCACCTACTCAAATTACTCCTATCGCTACAACAACTATGAAAACTACTGCTACATCTCTTTGTACTACTACTACTACAACTACAATTACAACTACTTCTATTACTACTACTGCTACAACTACTATTGCTACTATTACTACTACTACAGATACTGTTGCTGCTGCGACTGCCCCTACGACTACTTCTGCTACTACTACAATAGCTACTACTACTACTGTTGCAATTGCTGCAACTCCTAATACTACGACTACTACTACTATTATAAAGACTACTACTACTACTACTACTAGTAGTACAACTTCTACTCCTCCTATTACTACTACAAGTACTGCTGCTACTAATACTACCACTTCTAGTACTACTGCTATTACTACTACATATACACCAAGTCCTACTCCTAAAATTATATTGATTATTACTTCTGCTACTAGAATTACTTAAACTCCTATAACTTCTTCTTCTACTACTACTATTTTTACTACTACTACTACTACTTCGGCTACAACTACTTCTACTACTACTACTACTGCTACTACTACAACAACAACAAAACTACGACTTTACTACTACTACTACTACTTCTGCCACTACTACTACTACTTTTTCTACTACTACTACTACTACTACTACTACTATACCAATTGCTGCTACTACTACTACTACTACTACTACTACTACTACTACTACTAATATTACTGCTACTATTGCAACAACTACTTCTACTACCAGTACAACTACTACTGTTACTGCTACAACTACTACACTACTACTCCTACTACTGCTATTATTACTGCTTCTATTACTAGTATTACAATTGCCACTACTGCTACTACCACTACTGTTTCTACGAGTACTACTACTACTACTCCTCCTCCTCCTGCTACTACTCCTCCTGCTACTGCTACTACTTCCACAAGTCCTGCTACTATAGCTACTACTACTATTTCTACTTCTACTAGTCCTACTAATACCACTACTACTCCTACTACTCCTACTCCTATTGCTACTATTACTACCCTTGCTCCTACTACTACCCCTATTCTGACACAAACGCCTATTACAGCAACTATTGCTACTACTAATACTACTATAACTACCACTTGTACTACAACTACTATAACTACTATCGCTACTAGTACTACTACTAATTATACTGTAACTACTGCTACTACTACCGCTGCTTCTGCTATTACTAGTACTACTACTACAACAACAACAAAAATAGCTACTACTACTACTATTGCTACAACAACAACTACTGCTACTAGGAGTACTTCTACTACAACTATCACTAGAACTTCAACTACAACGACTACAACTACTACTACTACTTCTACTACTGATAAAACTAGTACCACTGCCACAACAACAACTACAACAACTACTATTACTATTACTACTACTGCTAGTACAACCATTACTGCTACTACTTCAACTACTTTTGCAACCATTACTACTACTATTGCAACTACTACTTCTACTACTACTACTACTACTACTATTGCTACTGCTACTACTATTACACCTATTAGTACAAATACTACTACTACTATTACTAATACTATTGCTACTATTGCTTCTACTTCTCTTACTACTCCTACTACTGCTACTATCGCTACTACCACTTTTGCTACTTCCCCTACTGCTACTACAAGTAATTCAGCGACTACTGCAACAACAACTACTACTCCTACTGCTACCCCTACTCCCACACCCACTCCTATTATGACTACAACAACAACAACAACAACAACTACTACAACTACTATTGTTGCTACTGCTGCAACTCCTAGTATGACTATTGCTACTACTACTACTACTAGTACTTCTACTACTACTACTACTACTATTACTACTGGCATTGCTACTACTACTTCGATTACTATTGCTACTACTAATACTACTATTACTAAGGCTATAGCTACTTCTCCTACTACAACCACTACGGCTACTACCACTACTACTGCTACTCCTCCTCCTCCTCCTCCTCCTCCTCCTCCTACAACTACTACTACTATTACTACTACTACTGCTGCTCCTACGACTACCCGTACTCCTACCCCTACTCCTATTACTATGACTAGTAGCATTAGCACTACTACTGCTACTTGTACTACTACTATGACAATAACCATTATTACTACTTCAACTATTATTGCTGCATCTACTACTGCAACGAGTACTACTACTAGTTCTGCAGCTACTGCTACTGCTTTCACAACTATTACTATTGCTACAACTACTTCGATGACTTCTACTGCTGCTACTGTTCCAGCTGTTCTACTACTTCTACTACTACTGCAACTACTGCTATAACTGCTATAGCTACTATTATTGCAGCTACTGTTGCTGCAACTCCTACTAGTACTCCTACTACTACTGCTAAAACTACTGCTAAAACAGCTACAACTGCAACTACTATTACGACTACTACCACTGCTACTACTACAACTACGACTACTACTACTGCTATTACTACTACCCCAACTACTACTATGATTGCTAATAGTGCTACTACTTCTTCTTCTTCTTCTTCTACTACAACAACTACTACTACTACTACATCTTCTCCCCTTACTACTACATTTGCTTCTACTATTGCAATAACTACTAATTATTACCATTGCTACTACTAGGCTGCTACAATGACTACTGCTACCGCTACTACTACTTCGACTTTCGCTACTACCGAGACTACTATAACTACTACTTCTACTATTACTACGATTAATACTATTGCTACTACAACTGCTGTTGCCACAACCACTACTACTACAACTTCTACTACTACTACTATAAGTGCTACTACTAGTACTGTGATAGATATTGCAACTACTGCTGTTGCTGTTGCCGGTGATGCTACTAAAACTACTACTCCTACTACTTCTCCTACTACTACCACTACTACAACAACTACTATAGCTACTACTAATGTGACTACTTCTACTACAACTCCAACTACTTCTCCTACTTGTACTACTACTACTACTACTGTTGCTACTACTACAACTACTGCTACTACTTTCGCTACTACTACTATTAGTGATATTGCTACTACTCTAGCTAGTACTATTACTGCTGCTACTGCTGTTAAGACTACTACTAGTATAACTACTGCTACTACTACTGCTACTTTTGTGGCCACTATTA
>RXID01016827.1:0-10000 GCA_005019695.1 Trichopus zeylanicus subsp. travancoricus
GACATACACGAACACATACTTCACAAGCAATACATTTATCAATTTCAAAGTGAATTTGACCACGGAAACACTCTAATGTGATTGATTTTTCATAAGGATATTGAATAGTTATAGGTAAATGATTTGTGTGGGATAAGGTAATTATAAAACTTTGACCAATGTACCATGCAGCTTGTACTGTTTGTTGACTGTAATCTATGAACCCAGTCACCATAGGGAACATATTGTATATCCATGAATTAATTGATGTTTCTTTTTCTTGTTTGAGAGAGGTTAGTAGAATATCGTTATTTTTTACTTATAGTGAAACAAGTTGTAAAGAAGTTGTCAATAAGAGATTACCAAGAGAGATAGGTAAAAGAAATTTTCATCCAAGATTTAATAGTTGGTCCATTCTCATCCTAGGTAAAATCCATCTTGCTGTGATAGAAATGAAAAGAAGTAAATAAGCTTTAACTAATGTAATAAAGATAGCAATTGGAATTCCAAAGACTGCAACCATTTTCTTTTTTACTAAAATTTCAGGATGGAATATGTACAGAATAAATAAACTCCACCCTCCTAAGTAAAGGACTATTACAAATTGTGAAGAAACTAATAGATTTAGGTAAGGAGCAATTTAAAATAAACCGTACTTGATACCTGAATATTCAGTTTGATAACCTACTACTAATTCTTCTTCTGCTTCTAGTAAATCAAAAGGTAATCACTCACATTCTGCTAAGGAAGAAATTAGGAAAACTATAAACCCTATGGGTTGATGCCACAGATTCCACCCCCCAAAACCGTATTTTGACTGTGCCTCAACTATATCAACTGTACTTAAACTATTAGATAATCATAGTCGATAATAACATACTATTCATAGGGAAATAGAAGAGTAAAGATACATAACATAGTCCTAAATTAGACCAAAAAAATTATGTTTGCTAGGATAACAAAAAAGCACTTCCGAATTGATCTCATCCCTTAGAATTCCAATTTTTTCTTGTTCAGTAATAACTTAATCTTTTAATAAAATCCTCCTTATATCAATTAAGGAATTAGATACTAGTTCATAAATCATGATAAGAATTCCATTCCATATGTATATGTATGGATGGAGGAAAAAAAGAAATAAGGATCTTTTTTTTTATTTTTCATTTTTTTCTGATTCTATCTATTATATTTTTTTTATTGTATTATTGTATGTGTTTCATTTCTTTTTTTCCTATCTTCTTTCTGAGAACTCAAAATAAAAAGAAGCTACTCTGAAAAAACCATAAAGGATTAATTTGTTCTTGCTAGTTATTTCTTTAATCAATGAGTAAGAGCATACTCTAGATCGGAATTGTGCGGGAGTACTGCTTGATCATTTCTACCAACTTAAAGCTTTGTTATGATTCATTTTATATGGAAATACTTCTTTTTTGATACTTGAGATTATCTCTATTACTAATATTTTGTGTACTTTAGTGTTCCTAATCGTCCACTAATTTTTTATTGATCCTCGATATGGTAATACATACAAGACAGTAGTAGAAACTTCATACGATTGATCTTTTGCACCTACTTCAGGATATGATAACACTAATCTAATCAAAGAATCTCAATCTTGGGGTAAACTGTGTAAACCGTTTATGTTTACTTTCACTTTATTCTTGTACATCGGGAATGAGATTTTGTCTTCTTACTGTGAATTTTTAGGTTGTTTTGTTTCACTCATATAACTATCAGCTTTAACTCATTGCCTCAAATGGTAAATAAAAAGAGAATATCTATTCAATATATCTAAGGTCTTTTCTTTTATTTTTTTCCTTATTTCTAGTAGAGAGGGAAAAGCTCATGTTCAATGAATCGCACGTAGAGATATTGATAAGACACATAGAGTTAATGATATTTCATAACTAATAGATTGAGCAGCAGCTCGTAGACCACCTGAAAAGGAATATTTATTATTTGATCCATATCCTAACATAAGAAGCCCAATAGGCGTAATACTTAAAATAGCGATCCATAAAAAAACACCTATACTGAGATCAGCTAAAACAAGTTGATTCCCAAAAGGAATTAGTAAATAATTTAGTAAAATTGATATGGTTGCTATAGATGGCCCAATACTAAATAAACGAATATTCCCTCTAGATGGTAAGAGGTCCTCTTTAAAAAGTAGTTTGGTCCCATCTGCTAGAGCTTGAAGAATTCCCAATGGATTGGAATATTTTGGCCCAATACATTGTTGTATGGCTGTGGAGATTTCTCTTTCTAACCACACAATTACCAGTATCCCTATTATGATTCCTAATATATGGGTCAAAATAGGGAGAAATAGCCATATGAATCCATAGAATTCTTTTAAGGATTTGAAGAAAAAGAATTGATAGATTGGACTTCTGCCATATCAATTATCATTTCAACGATCAACTTCTCCCATAATGATATCTATACTACATAGTATCATCATGATATCAGCCAATTTCATTCTTTTAACCAGTTGGGGAAGAATTTGCAAATTGATGAAATTGGGTCAACGAATTTTCCATCTCCAGGGAAAAACACTATTATCTCCTATCAAATAAATTCCTAATTCTCCTTTTGGGGCTTCTACTCTCATAAAAAGTTCTTGTTTTGACAATTACAAATTGGGTGAAGGTTTTTTACTAATGAATCTATATGCAAAATGATTCCATTCAGAATTTCTTGTTCTATCAAAGTGTCAGACTTCCAAATTTTCATAGGACCCCCCAAGAATCCCTTCTATAGCCTGTTGAATAATTTTGATGGATTCTGTCATTTCACTTATTCATACAAAATAATGAGCTAATTAATCTCCCTCTTTTTGCCGTTGGACTTCCCAATCGAATTCATTGTAACATTCATAATGATCAACTTTATGAAGATCCCACGGGATTCTAGAAGCTCTTACCATTGGTCCTGATAAGCCCCAATTTATTGCTTCCTCCCCACCAATAATGCCCACCCCTTCAACTCGTTCTAAAAAGAATGGGATTTTGCGTAATAAGTTTTTTATATTCAGCAACTCCTCTTAGAAAATAATCACAGAAATCCAAATATTTATCTATCCAGCCATGGGGTAGATCAGCAGTTACTACTCCGATACAAAAATAATTATCCATCATTCGCATACCCATAGCAGCTTTGAATAAATCATATAGCAGTTCCCTCTCTCTGAAAATATAGAAAAAGGGATTCTGTGCACCGATATCCGCCATAAAAGGTCCAAGCCATAGTAAATGAGAAGCTATATGACTCAGTTCTAGCATAATTACTCTTATATGGCTGGCCCTTTTGGGTACTTGAACATTTCCCAATTGTTATGGTGCATTTACCGTTATTGCCTCTGTGAACATGGTAGCTAAATAATCACAATGTGCTACATAAGGTAGATATTGTATAATTGTTCGGTTTTCCGCTATTTTTTCCATTCCTCTATGTAAATAGCCCAATATGGGTTCACAGTCAATAACATCTTCACCATCAAGAGTAAGGATCAGTCGAAGAACACCATGCATTGATGGATGGTGAGGACCCATATTAATTATCATGAGACCCTTTCTTGTATCCGGTACAATCATATCTTTTCTTCCCCGATTCATTATTTCTTCCCCGATTTATCAAGGTTCATTAAAACAAATAACTAATATAAACAACGCAAATGAATCTTGAAATTAATAAGTTTGAGGCTCTTGAATATCCAACTGCCTAATTAATCTCTTATAACATACTCTATTTTTCTTCGACAAATAAGTCAACAATCATTGACATTTTCCCAAAATTTTTCATAGACCTCTTTGCAACAAAAAATATTTTTTGTGCAATTTTAAATGTGAAGTAAGTCTCTGTATCTTATTGGTGAAATTGAATACTTGAAATTTAATAAATCCCCTATTTTCCTCTTTTTCTTCTTATGGAATGACTGAGATGGATGAATTTTTGATCATAAATTTTTTTAATCTTTTCTTTCTTTTTCATGGATTTTATCAATTAGGAAAAATAAGAAAAAAATTATTATGCCAGTCATTTAATCTAGTAGAGACAAAAATTTAGATTTATTCATATACTGCCTTTTTACTTCTGCAAATCCAAATTCAATTTGGATATTGATAGAAAAGGAAATTTTTGCATTCATGAAAGAGCCTGAGTTTTTTGTATCTAAAAAGATTCCACACATTTCTTCCTAGATCCAGTTGAATGGATACAGAAATGCTACTAAATATGTATCATGCACTAAAATCTAACATAGCATATATTTTTGCTTTTATCTACCTACCAGATATGTCACATATTTCTTATATGTATAGGTAGGAAATATACCATTAGATAATTCTGAATCACGGATACATATGTATCCTTGCCATACTGAATTCAAAAAAAAAAGGCGTTAAGAGACCCTCCTAGTCCAACCCTAGACACTCTAAGATCCTTTTTCAAACCTGCTCCCATTTTGAGTCAAGAGATAGATAAATAGACACATCCCATTACACTAATCAAGGGGGCACTCATAGTGACTGAGGGGGTCGAAGACCAAGAAGTGAGTTATTTATGCCAAACATTCTTCTTATGGCTAGATCCAATCTCCTGGTCCCTACAGAAAGGAGAAAGAATTTCACATTCTTTTCTTTCTTTTACAAAGGGAGGATTAGAGAAATCCTATTGATTGTTACTTTCTCCAAACCTCCAGGAAAACATGAAAAAAAGGCTTGAACAGTATGATCCCTCCATCACCCCAGAATGAAAGGGGTGATCTCGTAGTTCTTGTTCTGTGAAAATGCATTGTTAGGTGCTCCATTTTCCCATCGAGGCCAAACCTAAACTTGTGCTCAAGAGATAGCTGTCCACACACTGATAAGGGATGTATGGATTCTCAAGAAGAGAGGAGCCGTGGTGGTCCCCCCCGGACCGCCCGGATCCTACGAGTGAATAAAAAGTTAGATCTACATTTGATCTCACCTGAATCTCCCCATCTATCCTCCTGAGGTGAAGTTTGGTTTGAAACTCTGATTCAAATGGGAGGAGTATGCCATGCTAATGTAACTTGGATTATCCACATCTTCGGGTCAAGCACTGATGAGCACATTGAACTATCCATGTGGTTGAGAGCCCTCACAGCCCAGGCACAATGATGCAATTATCAAGGGCATGCTCTACCACTGAGCCAATAACCCATCATGTGGGCCTCCCACTGGGAGGCTTGCTATGCCAAAAGCGAGAGAAACCCCATTTCTCTCTTTCCTTTTTATGTCCCCGTCTTGTTGCCACACGGGAGGGACATGGGGATGTAAAAAGGGGGATCCTATCAACTTGTTCTGACCTACGATAATAAGCTCATGAGCTTGGTCTTACTTCACCATCAAGAAATGAAAGAAGATTCCCATATCCAAGCTTAGCTTAGACGTAGCTCGCTTCTTTTTGGATGTGAAGTAGTGTCAAACCAAAATACCCAACAAGCATTAGCTCTCCCTGAAAAGGAGGTGATCTAGCCGCACCTTCCAGTATGGCTACCTTGTTACAACTTCACTCCAGTCACTAGCCCTGCCTTCGGCATCCCCCCCCCCCTTCTTTGCGGTTAAGGTAATGACTTTGAGCATGGCCAGCTCCCATAGTGTGACAGGTGGAGTGTACAAGGCCCGGGAACAAATTCACTGCCGTATGGCTGACCGGCAATTACTAGCGATTCCGGCTTCATGCAAGCATGTTGCAGCCTGCAATCCGAACTGAGGATGGGTTTTTTGAGTTAGCTCACCCTCACAGGATCGCAACACTTTGTCCTACCCATTGTAGCATATGTGTTGCCCAGGGCATAAGGGGCATGATGACTTGACATCATCCTCACCTTATGGCATGAGCTGATGACAGCCATGCACCACCTGTGTCCGTGTTCCCCAGGGCACCCCTCTCTTTCAAGAGGATTCACGGAATGTCAAGCTCTGGTAAGGTTCTTCACTTTGCATCAAATTAAACCACATGCTCCACTGCTTGTGTGGGTCCCCATCAATTCCTTTGAGTTTCATTCTCACGAACGTACTCCCCAAGCGGGATACTTAACGTGTTAGCTACAGCACTGCATGGGTCGATACGCACAATGCCTAGTATCCATCATTTATGGCTAGGACTACTGGGGTATCTAATCCCATTTTCTCCCCTAGCTTTCATCTCTCAGTGTCAGTGTTGGCCTAGCAGAGTGCTTTTGCCGTTGGTGTTCTTTTCGATCTCTACGCATTTCACTATTCCATCGAAAATTCCCTCTGGCCCCCCCCCCCCCCCCCCCAACATACTCCAACTTGGTAGTTTCCACCGCCTATCCAGGGTTGAGTCCTGGATTTGACGGTGGACTTGAAAAGCCACCTACAGACACTTTACGCCTAATCATTCCAGATAACACTTGCATCCTCTTTCTTACCGTGGCTGCTGGCACAGAGTTAGCTGATGCTTATTCCTCAGATACTGTCATTGCTTCTTCTCCGAGAAAAGAAGTTCATGACCCGTGGGCCTTCTACCTCCACACAGCATTGCTCTGTTAGGCTTTCACCCATTGCAAAAAATTCCCCACTGCTACCTCCCATATGAGTCTAGGCCGTGTCTTAGTCCCAGTGTGGCTGATCATCCTCTCGGACCAGCTACTGATCATCACCTTGGTAAGCTATTGCCTCACCAACTAGCTAATCAGATGCGAGCCCCTCCTCAGGCAGATTCCTCCTTTTCTCCTTAGCCTATGGGGTATTAGCAACCATTTCCAATTGTTGTTCCCCTCCCAAGGGTAGGTTCTTACATGTTACTCACCCGTCCATCACTAGAAACACTACTTCCCGTCTGACTTGCATGTGTTAAGCATGCCACCAGTGTTCATCCTGAGACAGGATCAAACTCTCCATGAGATTCATAGTTGCATTACTTATAGCTTCCTTGTTCATGGACAAAGTGGATTCTAAATTGTATTTCATTTCAAGGCATAACTTGTACCCATGCACTTCATATTAGCTTGGAGTTTGCTCTTAGAAATATAGCCATCCCTACTCTATCATGTCAATCCCACAAGCCTCTTATCCATTCTCATTAGATCACGACGAGGGGTTGGGGGAGGGGGAGGGGGGGTGTGGGGGGTGGGGGGGGGGGGGGGGGGGGGGTGGGGGGCAAGTCAAAATAGAAAAACTCCCATTGGGCTTAGGGATAATCAGGCTTGAACTGATGACTTCCACCACGTCAAGGTAACACTCTACCACTGAGTTATATCCCTTCTTGGCCCCATCGAGAAATAGAGCTAACTAATCCTAAGGCGAAGGGTCAAGAAACTCAACACCACTATTCTTGAAAACTTGGAGCCGGGCCTTCTTTTCACATTATTACTATTATGGATAAGGATAGCATAAAATAATGGGAAAAATGGGATTCCATTGTCAACTGCTCCTATTGGAAATAGGATTGACTATGGATTTGAACCATAGCACATGGTTTCATAAAATCCATATGATTTTCCCGATATAAATC
Organism: Trichopus zeylanicus subsp. travancoricus; assembly: GCA_005019695.1. Classification (NCBI taxonomy): domain Eukaryota; kingdom Viridiplantae; phylum Streptophyta; class Magnoliopsida; order Dioscoreales; family Dioscoreaceae; genus Trichopus; species Trichopus zeylanicus. The sequence goes on from RXID01016827.1 coordinate 7,486, forward strand.
GAGTAGGTTTTGTTTTACATGAAGAAGATTTTGTTCAGCATGTTCTATTCGATACTAGTAGGAAAAGAACCCGACTCGGTATTGTTAGAAAAAGAGGGGAGGAAAAACCAAGTCAAGATGATACGGATCATCCCTTCTTCTTGCGCCAAAGAACTTACCATTTTTGAAGGAACTGGAGCTACATTTCTTCTCAATTTCCATTCAAGAGTTCCTATGTGTTTCCATGCCCTTTTTCCCTTTTTTTTTGAGACCTCAAAAAATGAAATGGACAAATTCCTTTTCTTAGGAACACATATAAGATTCGTCACTACAAAAAGGATAATGGTAACCTCACTATTAACTACTTAACTTCATTTTCATTTTTGAATTTATTTCATTTATGAATTTCATAATAATACATGCCCTACCGAGACAAAATTTGTAACTTGCTATCCTCTTTTGCCTAGCAGGTAAAGATTGACCTTTGTCGAAAGACTGATTCATTCATATCAACATGAGGGTCCAACTCCATTGCCAGAATCCATGTTGTATATTTGAAGTAGGTTGACCCCCTTGCTTCTCTCAAGGTACACTCCTCTTCCCGCTAAGCCCCCTTTCTCCTTGGTCCACAGAGACAAAATAAAATGTAGTATTGGTACCAACAGTTCATCACGAAAGAAAGGACTCATCGAGTCAGGGATCACTAACTAATACTAATATAATAGAAAAGAACTGTCTTTTCTGTATACTTCCCCCAGTTCCGTTGTTATCACGGGTCTTATGCAATTGATCGGATCATATAGATATCCCTTCAACACAACATAGGTCATCGAAGGGATTTTGGATGACTCACCAAAGCACAAAAACCAGGATCTTTTAGAAAATGGATTCCTATTTGAAGAGTGCATAACTGCATGGATAAGCTCACACCAACCCGTCAATTTTGGATCCAATTCAGGATTTTCCTTGGGAGGTATCAGGAAGGAATTGGAATGTAATAATATGGATTCATATAGAGAAAAAGGTTCTCTATTGATTCAAACACTGTACCTATGGAATAGGGATAGAGGAAGAGGAAAAAAGCCAAAGGTTTCACATAGTACTTTTGATTGAAAAATCAATCTGATTTATTTCGTACCCTTTGCTCAATGAGAAAATGGGTCAAATTCTTCAGGATTAACAAACCTATGGAACTTAAGGAATGATGGAAGGGAATAAAAATATAGGGAAAGAAAATCAAAATGAAATAAAGAATAAAACAAAAAATAGAAGTAAATATAAATAAATTAAGTAGAAGATAGAAGAACCCAGATTCGAAATGAACAAATTCAAACTCGAAAAGGATCTTTCTGATTCTTGAAGAATAAGGGGCAAGGGGATTGATAGAGAAAGATCTATTATTCTTATTATCTTATTATAAGTTATAAGATCGTGATTTGATCCACATATGTTATGTTTGGTAAAAAGAATAATCTTCTCCTTTGATTATAAATGGAAAGTGTTCAATTGGAACATGGAAACCTGACTGAATTGGTCTTAGTTACTCTTCAGGATGGAATAGGAGAAGGGAGGATATTCTCACAAATGAGGAAAAGCATCCAATTACTTCAAAAAAATTGAATGAGGAGCTATATGAGGCAAAAATATCATGTACGGTTTTGTAGAGTGACAGTAAGAGTGACTTATCTATCAACTTTTCCACTATCACCCCCAAAAAACCAAACTCTGCCTTACGTAAAGTTGCCAGAGTATGATTAACCTCTCGATTTGAAATCAATACTTATATACCAGGTATTGGACATAATTTACAAGAACATTCTGCAGTATTAGTAAGAGGAGGAAGGGTTAAAGATTTACTGGGTGTGAGATATCACACTATTTGGGGAACCCTAGATGTTGTCGGAGTAATGGATCATCAACAAGGGCATTCTAGTGCATTGTAGATTATTATCCAAGACTTGTATCATTTGATGATGCCATGTGAATCGCTAGAAACATGTGAAGTGTATGGCTAACCCAATAACAAAAGTTTCATAAGGGGACTGGAGAAGGCTACCATGAGACAAAAGAAAGATCTTCTTTCTAAAGAGATTCAATTCAGAACTATTACTATTCTATTTATATGTCCAAGGTCCAATATTGAAATCATTTTAGAGGTTTTTCCTTACTTTGTCTATGTCAACAAACAATTCAAAATACCTCTACTTTTTGAGAACAGGTTTGAGTCAAATAGCAATGATTCGAAGCACTTCTTTTTACATTACACTATTTTGGAAAACCAAGGACTCGATCATTTTGATATGTAAAATACAGGATTTCCAATCCTAGCAGGAAAAGGAGGGAAACAGATACTCAATTTAAAGTGAGTAAACAGAATTCCATACTCAATATTATAGATAAGATACATATAGAATTCTGTGGAAAGCCGCATTCGATGAAAGTCGTATGTACAGCCTGGAGGGAGATCTTTCATATCTTTCGAGATCCACCCTACAATATGGGGTAGAAAAGCCAAAATAAGTGATTCATTTTTAAC
>RXID01016827.1:15000-54985 GCA_005019695.1 Trichopus zeylanicus subsp. travancoricus
TCTCTAATAGACTGAGGGATAAGTAATTCGACTCATTCACATACAGATCATGAATGTTTGGATCCATATTATGCAAGGAGACATTGCTTTTGCTAATTTGAATTGAAGGGTGATAGCAAATTGGTCTATTTTTGGCGTCATATACGTAGTTAGCACATTTTTCATAATTAGCAGCTTCGTATCAAGGTTATCATCAATATCGTCACTATCATCAATATCGATATCATCAATAAGATAAGCTTTAGGCTTGTCATCCAGGAACTTGTTCGGAAATACCGTAATGAAACAAACATAGGAGTTTGTCGCTAAGTATTAGACCAAATAGGACCGTCCAGTTCCTATAAAACCTATCACTAAAATAGCCCTAGAATGGGATAGGGCTAAGCGGATCGAAAAGGGTTTTCCATGAGATGGGAAATGAAAACTATTAGCCCCACACGAGGTTTGTGGATAAGTGATTGTCTGATAATGAGCAAGGAATATCCATCTTTCTGCTAAATAGGATCTATTGAACTCATAATTTATTAGATACTTTTTATGAATGTCAACTAAGTATCATAAGTAAATTGATCTCGGTTGTTCAATCATTTGAGAACCAGGTTATTCTTTGCTAAATGATCACTATGAGTCAGACTCAATAGAATTTGATCAATCTTTTTTTCTATCATTAAGGTGGAGAACTAAATCAAGAATTCTCTTTCTTCATCATTAATTGAATCACTGTTCATGACCCAGGATTCTATTTTATCATCAATCCAATCACCGTTCATGTTTTTTTCTTTTTCTTATCAAGGAATAGATCTCTTTACTTATATGACTTAAATGTCTTGTATTTCTCAAAAAAGTGATTCGATTGATGGGATTTGGTATGATACTTCTGAGATCGATGAGATTGATCTTCAAGTATTTCTTCTTAGAACATATTGATTTGATCCCATAAGTTGGACCGCCACCCAATAGCATGTTTCCACTAGAAGTAGAACCCCATATTTCTTCCAGAGAGTCTCCTAATTATTCCAAAGCAACTAGAAAGAGATTCTTTAACTAGAAAGATTTCAGTTCAGATGTAGGATACCTATATAGAAGTTTTCGCAACTCAATCATGTATGATGGTTTGGGACTCATAAGGGATTTACTTATCTATTTATCATCCCATTCGATCTTTTAGGTCCCTACTCACCTCGATGGTACTTATGCCATTAAGTCCCTTGAAGCGTATATGCAATAGATAAACTTCTGTAACCATGCCATAGTTACTTGCTTGAACAGAATCTCTTTCTAAAAGAAATGGAATGGCTAATTCCACGAAAAGTTTTTTTTCATGAGGTAGAATTAGTAATTTCATTCCTATTTATCTATTAGGGAATCAACCATGGATCAATTCCCTCCTTTTGGAAGTATTGAATACACACAACATTCTGAGCTTCATGTTAGTCCTTCCAAGACACATGTCAAAGCAGGGACATCCCAATCAGATTGAATGGGATGATAGTTTCTCAGTTTGAATATGTAAAATGCAAATTTCGATAAAATCACACATCACAATATACTAGGCCTTGTAATTCCTTAAGGGATTTATCTAAAAGATTTGTGCTATAACTAGGAAGATGTTTCAAATACCACACATGCGTCACTCGACATGCAAGTTTGATGTATCCCATTTGATATCTTCGTATCCAAGAATCAACAAACTTCACCCCACATTGTTCACAGAACTTTCGAGTCTTCTTTTTCAACTCTGATTGCTCGATAATTTCCACAAGCACAAATTCCACTTTTTATAGGTCCAGAGATTCTTTCACAAAACAATTTATCTTTTTCCAATTTGTTGGTTTTGTAATGAAAAGTATATGGTTTTGTCACCTCCCCAACCATCTCTCCATTAGGTAGGATTTTGTTGGCCCAAGCCTTTATTTGTTGGGGAGAAACTGGTCCAATTCAAAGTTGTTGATGTTTACATCGATCGATTATAGAATAGAAATTTGGATTCATTCAGATCAAGCTTCCTTCCTATTAATCTAGAAGTTCTTCTCAGATACAAGGAAATGATTCAGTTCCAAAGACAAAGATCGTAATTCTCAAACAAGCAATCAAAAAGATTCTAGAGCATCCTTGGGCTTAGGTACTGTTCCTCCAATAATTGTAGTACCAAGTACCTCTTGACGAGCTCTAATATGATTAGATTTATAAGTAAGCATCTGGCTTTAGTCTGAATAGATGTACAACAAGCTTGCAAGCTGGCTTTAGTTTGAATAGATGTTCAACGAGCCCACAAGCTAGCCTTAGTCAGAGTAGACATATGGTGAGCCCACGAGCCAGCTAGTCTGAATAAATGCATAGCAAGTCCATGAGTTGGCCTTAACTAAAATAGATGTTCGATGACCCTGCAAGCTTTTCTTAGTCCAAATAGATATTTTACAAGCTTGTAGGTTAGTCTTAGCCTGAACAGATATTCGAAAACCTTGCGAGTTTCCTTTAGTTCAATGACCTAAGGGCTAGTTTGTGGGTTGGCATTGAGTCAGAAATCAGTTTTCGAGCGAGTCCACATGCTAACCTTAGACTGTTGGCTTAAGCATGAAAATTGAGGCTTTTCCTTTTTTTTCCCCTCTTTTTTGTTTGAATTCCTCTCTTTTTTTTGCTTTTTTTTTCTTGCTGGTGGGATTCTTCCTTTTTTCTTTAAGCCAACAACTTTTTCTTTTTTCATTTTTTTCTTTCCTTCTTATTCTTCCCCTTCCTGCCTATGCCTTCTTAATCCTCTCAACTAGGCCATGGCGGCCTGGAGCTCTTCTTGGCCAGAGCAGGTTGGATGTAGCCAAATTTGGCCTCTCTTCTTGGCTATAGGGGTGAGGGGGGCTCAGACAAGGGCTCTAGTAAGGAGGAGAGAGGGGGAGCCCGATCCGGGGGTTGGTGGTTTTGAGGCTATGATGGTCCTAGAGCTGGGAGTTTTGAACATTAGTGTAAGGGTGACTGATTCCCACCCAGATTTTGGTAATGGATAGTTGGTTAGAGGTGGAGATGGCCTGCAATCTAGTGAAGATATAGGGCAAGGAGATGGTCCATGGGGAGGTGGTGGCGAAGCACGGGAGGGGGTGTGGATGGTTGCTCAAGGAGGAGTTACTCATGGATCCTTCAAGTACAAAGCAACCGAAGAATAGAAGAGGGGAAGGAGATAAAGCTAAGTGCACTAACCTCTCTGAGTTTGACTCTCCCCATTTTGATCTCTCTGTCCTCCTTTTATGTTATTGACATGATTTATATAAAGCTTAGAGAGATAGAGTTGGGCTGAATTTCAACCTCTTCTATTCAAATTTTTGAATGATGTTTGTGGTTATGGATGGATATGGATATGGATTATTTTGAGATTGCATGAGTTTGTGAAAATATATGGATGAATTTATTTGTTGTAGATAAAAAAATTTAAACAAAAAATGTACCTGCTTCAGATATTAAATTTATAAAGAAATTATTTGCAAATAATTTGAAAATTTTGGACCAATTGTAATTTTATAAATTTCAAAGGCCTTTTCATAAAAAAATTTTATAAAATTTTGAACCTTTTTAGATCTTTTTTGAATAAAATTTGGATTTATTTATAAATAAAAATTTTTGGGGACTTATTTGTAGAAAAAATTTGGCTATGGATCTTTTGGTAGATATTTATTTTATTCGGGAACCCTTTTTTAAAATTCTTATATTTTTATTTTAGCCTAGATTTTGGATGAATTCTAAGCCTAATTTTGATCCAAATAACTGGCCCACTTAGCCGACTTTAGCCCAAGTTTAGTTTAATCCCTAATTTCTTAATTATTCGGGTCCGAATCAAGCTTAATCTTCAGTTAAATTTATTACAATTTGGGTTCAATTAGGACCCACACTTGAACCATAATTTAGTGGCATTCAAAGCTTATCAAATTTCCATAAATTGTGATTGTAGCAAAATCACCTCAAACATGGGAAGGAAGAGGAGCGTACACTCCAACAAGAGCACTTGTGGGAGATCTAAATGTCTGAAATTACTAATAAAGAAGATGGCTAAGAATCCTAAAAATCTTTGGATGGTGATAAGAAAAGCTTTATCAGAACAAGCTTTCCCACCTACTCAAAACATCAAAAGTAAAAAGAACAAAGATAAAAGAATTGGTTCAACCAAAGGGATACACAGTTAAGAAATTGGCTATCCATGAATACATCGATGTCCTAGAAGAATATTTTCAAGGAGAAAGAAATCAAGTAACTCTTGAGGAGTTTGTCCCTAATAAACTTAGAGCTTTGCTCGAAGGATCTGACACCGAGAATTGAGGAGATGAACTTCTAGTGGCGACATGTGCTACCATTAGAAGCTTATAGTCTACTCAATCATTGGAGTCATCCGATCACTCTAATGATGATGAAGTATAGAGCACAAGCGAGGAAGAAAAAAATGAATTCATCAAGCACATTATTGAAGAAATGGAGATTCCCAAGAGTCTTCCAACAAACTGTTACCAAGATGGCTATGTTAGAGGATGGTTCCCCCATAAATGTGAATATGGCATGATTAAGCTAGCCATAACTAATGTATAAAATATGTTAGGGGACAAGTGCAAGAGATGAATGAACACATGCAGGCTATGGCTACCCATATGGAGAGCATGTCAAGTGTAACTACCATGCTTTTTGAAGAAATCAAGAAGATGGAAAGCATGGTAGCAGAAAAGGCAAAGGCACACAAAAAACCTTGCGCAGGTGACAAAATATCACCTACCAACACTCCTTGAAACCAGGATGATCATCCATGATATCTACCTAGATGTGGATTAAGGAAGATAAACACTCTTAAGGACAATCATCTAAGTCCATTGCTTCTTGTCGTATAGTGACTCCAAATTACCATCAAGTAACCTAGTAGCAAATAATCAACCCATTAGGCTTGGTGAAGTCCCACTCTTAGAACTTGTGGAGGGGTACCCTCTACCAACTTTAGAGGAATTATACATATAGGACATGGACAATGAATATGACTCTATGTCTGAGTTAGAATAAATTTGTGATTGCTTCGAAAGGCCCTACATTAGTAAGTGCCAAAAGATGAAGTAAGCACTTCGAGAAAGGATCAAACAGGGTAATGCTAGGGCTCATTCAACTCTGTTAAGCCAATCTAAACATCCTCTATGGAAAAGCCCTCAATACAAAGGCTTGAAGAAGGTCATGCCAACTAATGAAATAGAAGGGTTCATCCAAAGAATCTTTGAAGATCTCTCTACAAGAAAGTCCCATGTGCCTAATTCTAATATTGAATGAGATAATTACCAACCAATTACATCCTCCAATAACATCCAAAAAATTACCAATTAGAGGAAAGGATGCATTGCCACCTATGATGTGATCACCCTTTATAGTGACCCTAAAGAGGAGCCTTCTTGGTCTCAAGATGCTAGAATTCAATTGAGGAATACAAACCAAGTAAAACTCAGAGGTAGTAAGATTTTGCCTACAAGATAAGCTCCAATGCCTAGAGACAAGAATATCTCCAAGGACAAGGATAAAGAAAAAGAGATTTAGATGCAGAGGATGTTGTGCCTCACAAGCTAAACTCGTACCCAACAAGGTGGAGTACAACATAGCAGATTATCTTACAAAGATTCTTGCCATGCTATGTGTTTGATACTATAATGATGTAACAATAACTTAGGGATACATTGGTGCATATCTTGCAAAACCCAACTAACTGTCAAGTATACTTTGCTAAAGAAAAAAATGAAGGAATCTTTATATGCTTGTTGCACTCCTACCATCACCTTCACAAATGACGATCTACTACCAAGAATGGTAGATTATAACAAACCATTATATGTCATAGGGAATAATAATGAGATTAAGATCAATCACATCTTCATCAACTCAAGCTCCTCAGTCAATTTGATGGCTCTCTATACTCTAAGAGCCTTTAGCTTTGGATGTATGTCACTTATCTTCCAAAATTATAACCATCCAAGAGTTTAATCAAAATAGTCAAAGAGCCTTGGGAGCCATAATCATACCTCTAAAAATACACAAATTAATGACTTACACTAAGTTCTATGTGATCGATATCGATGTGTCATACAAAGCATTTTTAGGGATGCCATAGTTATATGAAAATAAAGTGGTGCCATCAACCCTACATCAATGCCTCAAGTACTTCGAAGATGGTAAAGAACATTGAATTGATGGAGATGTACATTCTTTTGATATTTATGAGGTATATTACGATGATGCGAAATAGTATCAAAGATCCCATGTTGATAAAGGGTTTGCTTCCATTAGTCAAGTAAAGAAGAAGATTGCTAGCCTAATCTTTATCCCTCCTCATCTAGTGAGTGACATAGAATCTTTAGAAGAAGAAATCCCACAATTCTACTTGGATGGCTACTCTTCTGATGAAGATCTTAATGAAAGTCAAACAAAAAGCACTCTCCTCATTACTAAAGTCGAAGAAGGCTTGCTTAAACTATTGGATGAGCTAAACTCCAATATTATGGAGGAATTAACAACCTTCTATATGCTCCTATGATATAAGGGAGAAAAGGAGATATTATTTTATAAGGTAGTATCCTACATCCCAAGCATGCATGAAATCCTGAAAACTGAGGATTCAAAAGATGATGGCGACTATCAGCCAGTGCTCAAATCTAAATATTTTTTAGACAAGCTTCACCAAATAATAAAGAAATCTAGCTAGAGAATTCAACAAATAAAAGAAAAAGATATTTATTCAAAAATCTATGGGATCCATCTCAAGGGTAAGCTTATATTCCCGGAAATAAGAATTTCAAAGGATTGGGCTACATCACTGAAAGTATCCAGATATGCCTTATAGTCACCATTAGACCTTTGTTTCATAATAAAAATCATCAAATATCCTCATTACCTTTTGACACATAACTCTTATGCATCGAGCAAGCCATGATTCTCTAGACATTGCAAGAAGGTGAAGTCCTCAACAAACCTTCATCAGGACTTGGGATAGGGGGCATGGTGTAGATGAAATGCCTTTGAAACAAAAAGAGGAATCTTTCCCAAGTTTTATTCAACATGACAAATCATTTGGTGAAGAAATAATCCTTAAACCAAAAGAAGTTCCACCAGAACTTGAAGATGGGGGGCAGGCCACAATCCATGAACTTGATAAAGCATCACTCTAGTGGAGAGCTCAAGTTCTCAAGAGTGAGGCAAGGGCTATCAAGTAGGAGTGGTTGGTCTCTGAACCACATAAATCATGATTCATTCTTTCCTTTTTTTATATTTACTTTATTGCATTTGTGGTTTGCTTGATATTTGTATGGATTTCTTTTGGTAGATTGAATTTGCAAAAAATCATAATTTATTTTATAAAACCTAATTCACCCCTCCTTTTAGGTTGTATTTGGTATTTCAAACCAGTAGTGGTGTGGGATGCGGGCAAAGCACAATGTGGCAATAGCCATTGGGAAGTGGTCGATAGTCCTCTAGAGGTAGCGGTAGCTACCTAGAGGTGCTCCAATGGCATCTTTGATAGTTGAGGGTGCTTTGGCAATGTCTCAAAGTTGACTAGGGTTCTCTAGGTATGTCTTGGCCTAGTGGGGGTGGAATAGGCATTAGAAGAGGTGAGCTTGCAGACTATGGCCACTGGATATTTAGCAATAAGAGTAGAGAGCAACAAGGTGGGCTGAGGCATGGACTTCAAATTGAGAGAGCACCTAAGTGGGGCTAGGCTACAATCAGGCCAGTGGTGAGCATGTGGTCTAGATTTGGCTGAGGTCATCTAGCTAAGGAGGTAGTCATGGTTAGGTCATGGCTAGGTTATGGCCAATTGGGATTTGATAGAGATCTAGCTAGAAGTAGGTTAAGCAAAGATAGTGAGGGTTCAAAGCTTGAAGCGAGCTGCTAGAGATCCAAAAATGAGGGGGTGAGCCATCTAAAGTGGCATGGAGTGGTGCTCATGGTGGCTTTTAAAGGTGAACAGTGAGGAAGGCAATGGGGGATAGTGTAGGAGTGAAAGAGACTACTGTAAATGTTGCAGCTACAAGTTTGGGAGGTGCCTGCCATTATGAGCTTCATTGGCTTGTAGTGGTAGGGGTCGCCAAAGTAGGAAAGTGGCTGTTCTAGAGGTCATGAAGACTAGGAGCCTAAGTGGCATGGGTACAGTGGCAAACTAATGGAGAAATTTTTATAGGGGACAAGAGGAGAACAAGGAAAGAGGGTAGAGAGCATGGAAGAAGCCAAGTGAAAACAAACTCAGTTTTTTTTCCCTTTTTTTCTTCCTCCTTTATTTGTGCTTGATGCTTTCTCGCCTTGTTTTAGGTTCTCCATCTATCTCCAATTGTTCTCTCCTTCCCTTTTTTTGCAAAATCAAAGGCCCTTTTTATAACAATGAAGAAGATAATAGATCCAGATCTCATTTGAATTTTGAATCAAAGATGTGGATATGATTAAATGATGATTTTTTTTGTTTTAATTTAGATGAGGATGTGATTCTATATTTCCAATCTCTATTTGAATGCTGGAATCATGATGAAGATCTCATTCAAATTGTAGATTATGGATGAGATTGTCCTATTTTATGAAATTACAAAAATTCTGAGGGTTATTTGTAAATTTCTTTTAGAAAATTTGGACCAATTTGTGATTTTGGGGAATTCAAGGATCTTTTTATAAAAAACTTATTTGTACAATTTTAAAACTTTCAAGGTTTTTTTTGTAAAATTTTATTTAAAATTTTGATTTATTTGTAAATAATTTTTTTGAGTGGTTTATTTTTAGAAAGAAAAAATTTCAAGCATTTGTTTTTTAATATAATTTTTAAGGGGTTTATTGGCAAGCACTAGATTTTGTGGGGATCAATTTATAATTTAAAGAGTTTACAGACCTTTTCAAAAAATGTTTTCATCATAGGGCGGCTTATTTATAAGAAAATTCAATCAGGGACCTTTTTGTTAGAATTTATTTGGTTCATGAACTTATTGATAAAAGTTTTATTCTTTTCTTTTTGGCCCATATTTTTGATAAATTTTGGGCCTAATTTTGCTCTAGGTATTTGGCCCACTTAGCCCATTTAAACTGATTTCAATTTGAGCCTAAATTTTAGAACAATTCAAGAAAGCTTAATTTTTGGTCAAATTCGACCGTGATTTAAGTCCAATTGAAATTCACATTTGGGCCATAATTTAATGACATTCGATCTCTACCTTTAATCAAATTCTTATCAAATTTGATTTTCATAAAAATCACCTCAAACAAAGAGATTTGTAATAGCTGTCATAGTAATTAACAATAGAGGTTTAAGCCCATTAAAAGTCATAAATCAACAATAACTTGAAAACCCATCAAAACTAACCATTACTTGATTTGTTGGTTTGATGTTGCTTCTCAAGATCCTTTAGCAATCTCGAGTGGTTGATCATGATTCCACATCTTCTTTTCTTAATGTTAGCTCAATGATATATGGAGGATGAGCTCCTTGGTGAGCATAATGTCATTTGAATGGCATAAAGATGGCTTTGAGAGATTGTAGCTTTTCTTGGGGAAGGCTGATGAGCCAAGTAAGCACATTTAGGCTTAGAGTTTTTTTTGCAAAAGTTGGATCTCCCATCCTACCATAAAGATGGAATTTTGATACCTTCAATCACAAAGTTGATAATGGGGAACCATATATCATTTACTGCTAGGGTAGTAATATCCAGGAACTTTGGTGCAAGCAACTTATTAAAAAATTATGATATTTGATCCTCAATCACCTCTACCAATGAAGGTTTGCTTACTAGACAAGGTTTCTGTATGTGCAAGATTCACAGGGCCACCATAATATAGGGTTCTAGAAGATTCCCCACTGACAACTTGTTGGCTCAAGACAATGATTCCAGCTAACTTATTAAAACTTTTTTTTTGACCAATAAGATTTATAAGTTTAGGAAGGTCAAGATCATGCATATTAAAATTTTTATCAATGATGGTTTTCAAACAAATTTCATCATTTTAAGGATTTATGTTGGATTATTAGTGTCTTACAGGATATGTGGCACTTTCCTATTCCTAAAGTTGTATTATGCTAGAATGTTTGTTATACACTGGGTTCACATGTTATCTACTTAAGAAAGATTGTACAATCAACTTGCAAGTTGCATTCCACATGACCATATTGGTCCCAAATTGATACAAGGCTAAAGGAGACATTCTCAATAGAGGATAACCCTTTTAACCCTTTAATCAAATTCATCTAATGCAATCCCTTAGCCACAGAAGAAAGTATATACAAAAGCTTACCTTGCACAAGGATTTCTAGTATTGTTGCCATTTTGTAGGTCTTCCTAGAAATTTTGGGTGAGTGTTGAGAATTCATCACTCGGCCTACAAGGTGGATGAGATTTCTGGGATTAGCTATAGAAGTCTCCTCACTAGATGCATGATATGCCTATCCTAGTGGTTTTTTGTTTACTTTTGTGTATACTAACAAGAAAAGTGGAAGATTCCATGAGCTTTTAGATTGCAACATCAAAATAATAACAAAGAATAATAAAGTTAGAAAATTGGTGGAGGCTTACCCACAACCTTAGAAGGGGAGAACTTGAAGAGGTTTCCTAAGGAATGAAATTATATACTAGTAATGATATGAATTCTAGGCTACAAATCTAACCTAGATGCAAAAATAGAAGAAAAGAAAAGGAGAAGAGAGAAAAAGAGAAGGAGAGAAGGAGTATAGTTATACCATGCAACCCCTTCACCTCCTTGATAGTGAAGCGCTGCTCGAAAATTGATCTCGTGAGAGCATGAACACTTGTGGCTTGACAACTTATAGCCTAAGATCTTGTAGCTGATCACTTCATCTTTGGATTGCTTGAAGTCTATTGGAAAAGACTTGACAATTTTCAAAAGAGGAACAAGGTTGTTTATTTTGGTGTAGTATAGGTCCTAGATTATTCGTCTAGTTGATATGGGATTAATATTTTTAAGCTGATCTAATTTGAGCGATGATGTAGATTTTAGTAGAAATCTAGAGTCATAGATGATAAAAAATAGTTAACTAGAGTTTGATTTAGTTGTGAATTTTTGTGGGTTGTTGTATGGGTATAGGTCGGTGGAGATTAATGGTTGGGATTAATTCATAGTGGAAGCCAATTGGAGAGAGAGTTGTTTGTAGATATAGATGAGGAAAAGGTGGGCTCCATCAAAAAATCATACTCTAGTCAACTAGTACACATTTTGGGTTGTACACTAGTTAGCTAGTGTATGCATCAATCCATATGCAAGGAGCCTAGTGTCACACCCATTGTGAGTGGTAGGTGCCACCACAATAAGATCATGTAACAGACCTCATGATCTCGAAGGAAATGGAGTGCCTCCAACATATGTGTGCACGAGCAGCACACATATGAGGAAACAACCAACTGTAGTGGTCGGTGCCACTACGAGGGGTATCATGGGAGGGAGCACGTGATCATGCGAGGCGACGGACTGCCTCCAACATATGTGTGCATGGGCAACACACATAGCAGTAAGTGACCGAGTCATGACATGTTCAGATGGAGATCCAAACAGTCCTGCAGAGTAAGCAGCGGGACAGGTTGGCTAAAGTGAGCTACAGGAGCATGTGAACAGCCTTGACACTTGGCGTTGTAGGCTGAAAACACATGGCTGTAGGCTAGAGAATCAGAACTGCAACTGTCAAGGGACATGTGACCAGCAAAAAGGCAATTGAGGGCTCATGGGACAGGTGGTTGCAGCTGGAGGGAGTCAGGGAAACTGCAGGGAGAATATTATGGAGTATGCTCTCCATAATCCCAACAGGTGGACTGTAGGGAGAACATTATAGAGAATGATCTCCATGACCTCCAACAGCTGGACTGTAGGGAGAATATTGTGGAGAATGTTCTCTATGATCTCCAACAGGTGGACTGTAGGGAGAACACTGTGGGAGCATGTTCTCCATGATCTCCATGGGTGGCTCATAGCCAAATATGTGTATTATAAATAGACTAGGGGGTCTATTGAGCTGAGATACACACAAGTAGAGAGAGACTTATAGTGTCACTCCGTATTAGAATTGTATTCCTTTTATGTGAGCAATAAAAGGTTGACAAGGTTGTTGTACTTCTCTTCTCCTCTATACTCTTGTGGGCTTGTGCAAATTTGGTGGGCTGACATGGGCGAACCTTGGCGCCATCACGGGCAAAATTTCAGGGTAGAAGTTTGGCTATGTGACAAGTGGTATCAGAGCCCGGTTTGGTAGAAATCAGGTTCAGCTGAAGCCAAGATCAATAAAAGCCTTGGTGACCCAAGTGGAGCATCAAGATTGGTTGCTTCGCATTGAGGAGATGCTGGGAAATCCTCCAACCAAAGATGCGGGCAGCCTATGGGTGTAGTTGGCTTGGCAAGAGAGGCAAAATGATGCTCTCAAGGAGGCCCTTGCAAGTAAGGTGAAAAGTGTGGAGGAAAGGTATGCTGCAATCATGGACTCCATGAGATAAGGTCTGAAGTCCTTGGAATAGGACTTGATGGTGGTAAAGAGAGCGGTGGCAACTCCACTATTGAAGGCAGAGCTCTTTCAAAGGTAAGAGTCCCGAAACCCCATTCCTTTAATGGTTGCAGGAATGCAAAGGAGTTGGAGAACTTCTTATGGGATATGGAGTAATACTTCAAGGCTGCTCATATTTCAGAATGGGAGAAAGTCACCATCACCAGCATGTACTTGAGTGGAGAATACTAGAGCATCAGAGAATGCTCGAGTTGGGAGAGCTCAGCTGGAGGATTGGGAAATCCTCAAGAAGGAACTAAAGGAGCAGTTCCTTCCAAGCAACACAGGGTGGGTTGCATGAGAATCCCTGAAGAAGTTGTGGCATTCGCGGACCATAAGGGAGTATGTGCGAGAATTCAGCTCCCTCATGCTTGACATCACCAACATGTCCGAGGAGGACAAGTTGTTCAACTTTCTTTCTGGCTTGCAGCCATGGGCTCAAGCAGAACTCTAACGGCAAGGAGTGAGGGATCTTCCTTCAGCCATTGCTTCTGCAGAAGGCTTGGTGGATTTCAAGTTGGCCACGACCACCAAGAGTGACATGGATGGAAGGAAGATGGGGCATGTAGAAAATGATGGCAAGAAGCCTGAGGGTAAGGGCAAGAAGGTTGTGGAATCGAGCCAGTCCAAGTTGCAGCCCACCAACAAAGAGCAAGGTTGTTTTATATGCAATGGTCCTCATCAGGCAAGGGAATGCCCAAGAAGGGAAAAGCTATCTACTCTGACTCTCAGGGAATTTGAGGAGGAAGAATGTGGTGCGGTGGCAACACCACACATGAATCCATTGCAACTACTCAACTCAATGACGGCAGAAGGGCAGCCGCCTTGCAAAGGGTTGATGTATGTATTAGTGCTATTAAATGGGAGGCCTGTTTTGGCTATGCTGGACACGGGGGCGACCAACAATTTCTTCTCCCATAAGTTGGTAAGTGAATTTGGTTTGCAGGTGCAACCAAGTTTGTGGAAAATGAAGGCGGTAAACTCTGAGCCAACTCCAATTCATGGAATGGCCAGCGCAACCCTCAAAGTTGGATCTTGGAAGTGTGATAGTCCCAGTGCTTGATGAGTTTGAGTTTATCTTGGGGATAGACTTCTTCGTCCAAGCTAAGGCTAGCTTGATGCCTCACTTATCAGGTATGCTGATTTCTATGGAGGAATCACCATGCTTTGTACAGGCAGCGTATGGAGGGAAAACTACAGCAGCGGGTATGTAGTCTCCTCAACAGTTGAAAGCAGGTCTCAAGAGGGACGAGACCACCTATGTTGCAACATTAATCGAGATACAATCGGATCAGGTCATGGAGGTACCTAATGATGTTGCAACTATCCTGGTGGATTATACGGACATGATGCCACCAAAATTGCCTAATGAACTTCCCCCTCAAAGGGCAATTGACCACAAGATTGAGTTGGAGCCAGGTGCTAAACCTCCTACTCGGGCCCCTTATTAATTAGCTAATACAAAACTTTTGGAGTTGAGGAAATAGCTCAACAGACTATTGGATGCGGGATTGATCCAACTATCAAAAGCCCCATATGGCGCTCTGGTGTTGTTTCAGCGGAAACAAGATGGTTCATTTCATAGGTGCATGGACTATCGAGTGCTAAATAAGGTATTCTCTTGGCTTAGAGAATACAAGCTCTTCATAAAAGAAGAGAAATGTGAGTTCTATCGAGGGTGACAAAACCAAGTGGCGGATACATTGAGCAAAAGGGAGGTGCAATGCTATATAGCTGCACTGTCCATAGTGCAGTCAACCCTACTGGAGAGGGTTAAAGACTAAGCCAATGCAGACCCGGCATACGTCCAACTTAGGGGAGAGGTAAGTGAAGAGATAATTAAGTGTTATTGGCTTGAAGATAACTTGTTGTATGCTAGAGGCAATAGGTTGTACATCCCGAAGGTAGGAGGGCTAAGGCGTGAGCTGCTATGAGAGACTCATGATCCTCAATGGGTAGGACATCCTAGAGGGTAAAGGATGATGCCACTCTTGTCCAGGTCATACTATTGGCCAAAAATGGGTGAAGACATCGAGATGTACGTGAAGACTTGTCTTGTGTGCCAGCTTGACAAGACGGAGAGGAAGAAGGAGGCAGGGCTGCTGCAACCCTTGCCTTTTCTAGAGAAGCTGTGGCAGTCCATTTCCATGGATTTTATCTCGAGCTTTTCCAAAGTGGATGGGATGAACTCAGTGCTAGTCATCATCAACCGACTCTTAAAGTATGCGGTGTTCATACCAATACCACATGCATTTCCAGCAGAGGTAGCAGCTGGGCGGTTCTATAGCATGTGGTGAAGCACTTCGGTGTCCCAAAAGACATCGTGAGTGATTGAGATGCTCGATTCACAGGCAGGTTTTGGACAGCACTCTTCAACTTGATGGGATCAGAGATGAAGTTCTCTATGGCTAACCACCCAAAAACAGATGGCCAAATGGAGTCCATCAATGCCTTGGTGGAGGAATACTTAAGGTATTATGTAATGGCCTACCAACAGAATTGGTTGGAGCTGTTGAACACAACCCAATTTTGTTATAACACTCATAGGTCGTTGGCTATAGGAATGAGTCCTGTAGAGCTTGTCATGGGACAGCAGCCTCTCAATCTTCTTGAGTTGGCTCAATCGACGGGCCAAGGAAAGTGCCCTACTGCCTATCGCTTCACCAAGGAGAAGGAGGAGCTGATAGAACAAGCTCGGGACAGCTTGCGCAAGGTAGCAAAATGCATGACGAGGCATGTTGATGAATGAAGGCGTTCATTAGAGTTCTAGATTGGGGACATGGTGTTGCTGAAACTTACTCCACAGATATGGAAGAAAATCAGCAGCAAGACCGTACATCATGGGTTGGTACCAAGGTATGACGGCCCCTTCAAAGTGATGAAGAAAGTTGGGCAGCTTGCTCACCGGTTGAAGCTACCCGACAAGTTGAAGGTACACCCAACATTCCATGTTACCTTTCTCAAATCTTTCAACAGGGACTTGCTTGGAGATAGACAACAAGCCAAGAGAGCTCCACCAGTAGTTTGAAGGAAGTTTGACAAGGAGGTCAAGAAGATCCTTGCACATTGGACTATGGGGCAAAACAAGAAGAATTGATAGACTGATTTTCTTGTGATGTGGAAAGGCAGCAGTGAGGCTGATGCCATGTGGGAGTGGGACTCTACACTATAGCAATTTGAGAGACAAATCAAGGAGTATGTGGATTCTACTTTGACAAGGATGTTGGACTCTCCTGGTGGGAGTGGTTTGTCACACCTGTTGTGAGTGGTAGGTGCCACCACAACGAGATCATGTAATGGACCTCATGATCTCAGAGGAAACGGAGTGCCTCCAATGTATGTGTGCACGGGCAGCACACATATGAGGAAACAACCAACTGTGGTGGTCAGTGCCACTATGAGGAGTATCATGCGAGAGAGCGCGTGATCATGCGAGGCGATGGACTGCCTCCAACATATGTGTGCGTGGGCAGCACACATAGCAGCAAGTGACCAAGTCACGACATGTTCGGATGGAGATCTGAACAGCCCAAACAGTCCTACAGAGTGAGCAGCGGGACAAGTTGGCTAAAGTGAGCTGCAAGAGCATGTGAACAGCATTAACACTTGGCGTTGCAGGCTGAAAACTCATGGCTGCAGGCTAGAGAATCAGAGCTGCAATTGTCAAGGGACATGCGGCCAGCAAAAAGGCAATTGAGGGCTCATGGGACAGGTGGCTGCAGCTAGAGGGAGTCAAGAAAACTGCAGGAAGAACATCATAGAGTATGCTCTCCATGATCCCAACATGTGGACTGCAGGGAGAACATTGTAGAGAATGATCTCCATGACCTCCAACAGTTGGACTGCAGGGAGAACATTGTGGAGAATATTTTCTATGATCTCCAACATGTGGACTATAGGGAGAACATTGTGGAATGTTATCATGATCTCTATGGGTGGCTCAAATAGACTAGGGGGTCTACTGAGCTAGGACACACACAGGTAGAGAGAGACTAATAGTGTCACTCTGCATTAGAGTTATATTCCTTTTATGTGAGCAATAAAAGGTTGGTAAGATTGTTGTACTTCTCTTCTCC
Organism: Trichopus zeylanicus subsp. travancoricus; assembly: GCA_005019695.1. Taxonomy (NCBI): domain Eukaryota; kingdom Viridiplantae; phylum Streptophyta; class Magnoliopsida; order Dioscoreales; family Dioscoreaceae; genus Trichopus; species Trichopus zeylanicus. The sequence goes on from RXID01016827.1 coordinate 31,585, forward strand.
TCTATACTTTTGTGGGCCTGTGCGAGTTTGGCGGGCTGAGGTGGGCAAATCTTGGCGCTATCAAGGGTAAAATTTCAGGGTAGAAGTTTGGCCGTATGACACCTAGCACATGGATCGTTACATATGCTAGGCATATGGCATATGGAAGTACATACACTTTTTATTTATTTATTTGTCTATTTATTTATTTTGGTTTACTATCTTTTTGTTTTTTTAATTTAAAATTTTGAATGACCTTTTTAGTTCAGCAAACAAAGGCTCTTTAACTAAGGAAGTTTCATTTCAATTAATAGGGAATGGGATCAGCTCAGGGTTGAATAGTGAAGTTTAGGAGGCCGAAAATGTGGGTGTCTACAGTACCTAGCAAAGGCATGGTGTACATGTTGGGGGTGGACAAGAAGATTCTTCCCTCCACAAGTCACTCGTTAGTAGGAGGTGGAAAGTACACTCAAGTGGAGACAATGGAGACAATGAAGGGACATGCTTCTAGATGTGACTGCATATTAAAAGTAAGGACCGCTACCTATGGAAGAATTGCTAATTGTCACTGTTAACACTACAAGCAAGAGAGAAGTTAAGGTGGAAACTTGTTTTTAGAGAAGGATTGGGCAAAACTTGTCACCATCCTCACAAGGAACCAAGATGTCTTCGACCAGGAAATGAGCAATCTTCCAAGTATTAGTTTCAAGGTGGCAAAACATGAGTCCATATCAAAGAAGGAGCTCAACATACGATGCTAAAGAAATGACCTTGTTCATCACCAAAGGAGGCACCTATTACTACGTGGCAATGCTGTTTGGTCTCAAGAATGCAACAGATACCCATCAAAGGATGGTGAAGAAGGTCTACAAGAGCTAGTTGGGCAGAAACATGGAAGCATATGCTGCTGACATGCTCCTAAAGAGTCTCTAAACAACCTATCACATTAGTGATCTCATAGTGACATTCCAAACTCTCTAAAATTTCTAGATAAAGATGAATCTAGTTGAGTGTACCTTTAGAGCATTGTTAGGGAAGTTCATGGGAATTAGTAGCCTCCTATTGCTCTTGTGCGACCCAGATGTGATCCATCCTTTTGGGACTTATTTCATTTTTCGAACTTACATGAAATTTCTTGATTTTTGTGAGAAAATATTTATTTCAAAAACTTATTTACAAAAGCCAATTTTATTGGTTTCCTGTTGCACAGTTTGTCCAAATTAAATTTTTGGAAGCTTTCAAAGGGTTTTTATTGTAAAATTTTATTAATTTGAACTTATTCATAAAATTTGGAATTTAGGAACTTTCGTGAAAAAATGCAATGAGAAAACTTTGAAAACAACTTCTGAAAATACTTGAAATAATTTGCAAAATAACATTCTCGAGATTCTTTCCTAAATCGAGACTACAAGTCAGCCCAACTTTTTTGAAACTTTGTATCAAAAAGTACACATCTTAGAAAAGTTCATGAGGGAGCATGATAGTCAAGCTGAAAAGATATCTCAAAAGCATATCATACAAAAGCATGTTGAAGGCATTGTCCAAGGAGGAGATAACGATGAAGTCAATCAAATTTCAGCACCAAAACTTGGACTCAAGTATCCTCAACTTCAACATCCGCCACCTCAACCCCTTAGAAAACCACTTTTATATCAACCTCCTAGGAACCAAGCTTCATACCATCCACCTCTTTTGTAATCATAACCATTGCCTAACCAAAATAAGGACTCTCCTTGAAATTACTTAATTATTCCACCATCGAATAACTATAATCCCATGGCTTGTGGTCCACCACCAAATATCCAAAATTGTGGAATTGGAGCATTGCGACAAAACTATCCTCCATTTTTAGTACTAGACCTTTGCAGTTTTCCTTGCAAACAACCTTACTACCTCCCAAATCCCAAGAAAAATTCCCTTGAAGTCAATTTCTTATGATACTGTCATTCGACAAGACCAAGGCACAATCTTGAGCAATGCTTCACCTTAAATAATGTAATATATGACCTTAATGACCATAATGCTATATGATTCAAACATATATAAATAATAATGGGGGTACATAATGTGAAAATAGTAAATAACTCTCTTCTTGCATATCTTAATAACAACATTAATTGATAGTAACTATTCAAGAAATGAGTAGAGTAAAATGTGAGAAGCAAGTAAATTGGATAGTTAAGGATCCCTAGGAAGAATTTCTATTTCAAAAGGATCCGTCAATTGAAGTAGAAGCACCTAAAGAAAAACTTGAAATTGATGAAGAGGTAAGAATATGATATGCATTCAAGGACACATATAATGGATACAATTTAGAAGATGAGAATTATGATCCATTGAAATACATCAATAAAGATTTCAACCTTCATCAAAATTATATAAAAGATGAAAAATTACTACACCAATTTGGAATTAGGGGAATTAACTAACAAGATAATTACCTAAGATAATCAAGAGTCTGAAAGCACAAAAGGGGCAATTGAAATAAGAAAAAGAATATAACACACTTGAACAAATGGCTAAAGCCCTCACTAAAGGTTAACTTCTAAAACTCATAATAGATTTCCCCAAATATCAAGAGCTCTTGTTTATCCTTAATAAAATAGAACTTAAGAGTGATATTCCCCCTGAAAGGCCAGCCATCATTTGTTGAGGCATCTTCCAAAACCTAGCCATCACCTTTTTTGGCCAAGATTTATTCAAAGATGAGCTTAGAGATAAACAACTTCATATCTTAGTTTAGACCGATGATAGCATAATTGACTTAGTCCTTATGAGCACAAGAGCTTCTTTCAATGTCTGCTCCTTTTCAACATTGATGCCTCTTCATATCCTTGAGGAACAAATGGCAGAGCCAAACATTAGAATAATGGCATATAACAACTCTAGGAGAAAACATAGAGGGAGAATCAATTTGTCTATGACTTGTGGACCTGTAAATATCCAGATGAAGATCCATGCACTTCGCATCCTTGCCTACTACAACTTGATCCATGGAAGATCAGTGGGCTCAAAAATCAAGGGCGCAGTTTCTTCCATTGGACACTAGTGCTTAACATTTTCCAATAGAGGTACCTATCAAGTTCTTTGGAGACCTAACAACCAAGGTTAAAGATTGTCAAACCATTGGCAAGATGTTGATAGTAATGTCCCAAACTCTAACCATAACATCCATCCAAACTTCTCTCCAAGCCTTTACAACTACGCGGTAAACCTCCACCAACTCAAATCAACCTCAAGCCATTAGCTAAAATGCCATACATTACCTTCTTAAAGCTTATAACACCTTCCCAAAAGGCATATGCCATTCTTATTGCCTCAAAAACTCTATCAAAGAAACCTTTTATGCCCTTTTATGTAAACCCACAATCATGCTCTCTAATATCTAACCCTCTTATCTTGACAAACCATGGGACATGTTGCTTAAGATTGACTATCAATTAGACCAAGGGCCCCAGGGAGAGAGCCAAGGGAATCCAAAATCATTTCTTGTAGGTTTCCTGAGAGAAAAATAAGGTATGGGATTTTATGGAAGAAACACAAGAAAAGAGATAGATCATAATGCTCAACTGATGAAGATGATCAGCACCCACCATTAAAATTGACTCTTAGCACACATTTCACCATAGGAAAGGTGAATATATTCCCATATTCTTCCCCAATCCTTGCGGAAGAAGATTTATCAACAAATGATGAAGATAACCTCCAAAATATCATGAGCGGGGCTGATCATTTCTTTCTCAATGAAAAAGATGATTTGCCTTCTTGGCTATAGCAAGGAGGCCCTAAGTAGAAATGCCTTCCCCTTTTATCTATTTTGAGATGCTTTTGTTAAGTATTTTGCTTGTAAATTTCTATTCTACATCCCTGTAACTCTCCTTGGTTATTATGAGAGTTTGAGTGTTCTCTAGATTTTAGAAGATTGTTCAAAGATAGTGGAGTGGAACTTTCAGATCACAATGGGACTTGTACGAGCTTTGCTTTACCTAAAAGAAATGACACTTGTGGGTTGTGAGTTTATGTAAAGGCTTGACTTTTCCTCAAGAATTGACATTGTTAGTGGATGATTGAGGTCCTCAAGATTGAGGCAAGGATCATAGAGTAGGTACAATTGGTCATTAAACCACATAAAGATTAGTGTGCTCTCTCCTAACTCTTTTATTACTTGCATAATAATGAGGATTGATCATTCTAATTTGCAATTGATTGTTTATAATAGTTGAAATTAAGGTTTGATCTATATGTGGATTTAAAGTGATTTTGGGGTTTTATTTTACCAAAACTTGGCATTATTCTTTTAAAACTTGATTCACCTCCTTTTTGGCTACCTCTTGATCTTAGAACTCTTCATCTTCCTCTTCTCCTTATTTATTTTATTTTATATCTAGGTTAAAATCATAGGCCTAGAATTATCAACGTATTTCACATATAGTCTTCCACTTTAGGTGAGTTAAAGGAGGTTAGGGAGGGACCTTCGGACCTTCCCCTACCAATGTGGTGGGTAAGCCTCTATCAATTTTCTTCTTTATTATTCACTTTATTATCATAAATCTATCCTCAGATCCCCATAAAATTGTTATTTTCTTATAGGTATATGCAAAGTCAAGGTAAAAACTATTAGGATGGGTATATCCTACACCAAGTGTAGTGACTCCCCACAAAGCCTCTTAGAGACGTCACTTGCTTTGTAGGCCATGCACATGACTCTTAATTCATGTTCAGCACCTTTGGGCCCTAAATGAGAGAAAACAATACTAGTGTGTTGCATCACCAACCCCAAACCATTGGGTGGACCTACAAAATGGTAATCACAGTAGGACCTCATTTTGTTATGTAAAGTTTTTGCATTTATTTTCATATAAATAATGCAAATTTTTGGTTTATGTGTGTCTTGTGATTTGCTTAATGGCTGCCTCCGTTTGGGTTATTTTTGTCAAAATGGGATTCAATAATAATTTGACCAAAATCAAAGGTTGGATGCCACTAGATAATAACCTAAATGTGGGTCTAAGTTGAACTTGAATTGCAATCAAATTTGACCAAAGAATTAAGCTCAATTTGAACTTGAATTATCATAAAATTTGGGCTTAATTTAGACTTGGCCCAAATGGGCTAGGAAGGCTGAAGTTTGGACCAAAATTAGACCCAAAACTCATTAAAAATATAAGCTAGAATGAAAAATAAAATAAAACTTCTACAAATAGATCTTGGACTAAATAAATCTTTACAAATGAGTCCTTGTCTAGGTTTTTCATACAAATAGGTCCCTGAGATAAAAATTTTTGTGAAGAGTTCTATAAAACTTTTCAAATCACAAATTGATCCTCACAAAATCTAGGGTTTACAAATAAACCCCTCGAAGAATAATAATTATAGAGTATAATCTTTATAAATCTATGATTTATAAGTAAACATTCAAAAATTCATATTTACAAATAAGTCCTTACAATTTTATGCAAATAACCTCCATGAAATATTTAATTATAAATTTATAAATAAGCCCTTCAAAAATTTTAATTTGTGAATAAGTTCCAAATTATATTATTTTGCAAATAAAATTTTATAGAAAGGACCTTGAAAGATTTTAAATATTATGAACAAGTCCTTATGGTTGATTTTACAAAAAGACCTTTGATATTTATAAAATTACAAATTGATCCTAATTTTTCAAAAAAATTATAACTAATCCCATCATAAATTTGATATTGTAATTGGATGCACATTTCATCCATAACAAACATCATCCTTATCTAATCCAAGCAGAATTCATCCATAAAAAACAAATAAAAAAATGGATAAGATATTGGTAATATTTCAATTCATTCATCCATAATTAAAAATATTCTTTTAGTACAAGGACTTAAGTATAATTTGCTCTTCATTAGTCAACTGTGCAATAGAAGACATCATGTCTTATTTAAGTCTAAACTTTGCATCCTTAGACATGAAGTTGATAATGTAGTAGTGTTTAATGGTCATCATGATGGTAATGTTTATACTATTGACCAACATGACTTGAAAAATGAAAAGTACTTTGTAGCTCAAGATGATAATGAGTGGCTTTGGAATAGAAAACTTGGGCATGTTAGCATGGACATCCTATTCAAAGTCAACTATAGGGAGCTAGTGAGAGGTCTACCCAAGAGCAAGTTCATCAAGGATCGGATATGTGATGTATGCCAAATGGAAAAGCACTTGAAGACCTCCCAGAAGTCCAATGCTATGGTAACTTCAATAAAGCCATTTCAACTTCTTCATCTAATTTGTTTGGACATTTGAGACTATAAGTTGAGGAGGTAAAAATTATGCTTTTGTTATTATAGATGATTATTCTAGATATTGATGGGTTTTATTTCTTTCTCATAAAAGCAGTTCTTTTGATGGATTTGTTAGATTTTGCAAAAGAGTTCAAAATGAAAGAGGTTATATTATTTATAAAATTCATAGTGATTATGGTGATAAATTTGAAAATCATTCTTTTGAAACTTATTGCATAGAAAATGGCATTAAGAATAACTTCTTAGCTCCAGACACCCCACAATAAAATAAAGTTGTTGAGAGGAATAATTGGTCTCTTCAAGAGATGCAAGCGTCATGTTTAACGAGTACTCCTTACTCAAGTATTTTTGGGTGGAGGCTATTAACATGGCTTTCTATATCTTGAATCGAGTTTCTATTCATCCAATTATTGACAAAACTCCATTTGAGTCGTGGAATAGGAAAAACCCAAAAATTACATATTTTCATGTTTTTGGTTGCAAATGTTTTGTACTTAATACAAAAGATCATTTGTCTAAGTTTGATTCAAAAACATTTGAAGGTATGCATCTTGGCTATTCTACTACTTCAAAGGCATAAAAAGTCTTCAACAAATCTCCTATGTTTATTGAAGAGTCTATAAATATTGTATTTGATGAAGCTAACCCTTTATTGGACAAAAAGCTGATTGATGATGATGTAGATATCTCCAAGAAAATGAATGAGATGCAACTCAAAGAAAAAGAAGGGGGGTGAGTCAAACAAAGATACAAAAAGAAAGAATGATGAAGATGAAGGAGACAAACAAGAAGAATAAAATGGAGGTAAAGAACTCCCATAGGCTTGGAAATTCAAGAAGAATCACCTGGAGGATCAAATAATTGGTAATGTTGATAATGGGGTAAAAACTAGACATGCTATTAGATATAATCATTAGCATATCACTTTTTTTCTATAAGCTGAACCCAAGAACCTTGATGAAGCACAAAATGATGCTAGTTGGATTCTTACTATATAAGAAGAACTAAATTAATTTGAGTAGAATCAAGTTTGGGAGCTTGTTCCAAGACCAAATGACTACCCAATAATTGGTACAAAATAGGTCTCTAGAAACAATCTATATGAAAAAGGTATTGTGGTTCCAAATAAGTCTGGATTAATGGTCCAAGATTTTAACCAAATAGAGGGACTTGACTTTGATAAAAATTTTGCACTCATAGCTCATTTGGAATCTATTTGGATTTTGCTTGCATTTGCAAGTTTAAAAGATTTAGACTTTTTCAAATGGATGTTAAAAGTGCTTTTTGAATGGTATTTTATCAGAGGAAGTTTATGTTAAGTAACCTCTAAGATTTGAAGGCTTGGATTTTTCCAATCATCTTTCTAGATTGAGAAAGCATGTGTATGGTTTAAAGCAACCTCCAAGATGTTAATATGAAAAACTAAGTTCTTTCTTGATTTCAGAAGATTTTCAAATAGTTTGTATAGACACAACATTATTTTTATTAAAAATAGAAAATGATTTGTTAGTAGTACAAATTTATGTTGATGATATTATATTTGGTATCACTAATAAGAATTTATACAAGATGTTTGCAAACTTTGTGCAAGAGGAGTTCAAGATGAGCATGATGAGAGAGCTAAATTTCTTCCTTGGACTTTAAGTGCAACAATTAAAGGACATGATCTTCATCAACCAAGCTAAATATGCCAAAGAACTGCTCAAAAAGTTCAACATGGCTGAAACTATGCCAATACAAACTCCAATGGCCCATTCAACCAAGTTGGACAAAGATGAAGATGGTGAAAAGATTGATGAAGAGCATTATAGAGGTATCATTTGTAGTTTATTATATCTTATCAAAAGTAGACCCAATATAATTTTTAATGTTTGGTTATATGCTAAATTTCAAGTATCACCTAGGAAGTCTCATCTAGTTACTATGAAACATATACTTAGATAGCATAAGAACACACTAGATCTAGGCTTATACTATCCTAGGGTTGATTGCTTTCATTTAGTTGGTTTTTGTAATGCAAATTATACCAGTTGTCATATGGATAGAAAGAGCACAAGTGGCACATGCCAATTTCTTAGGAAAGCTCTTATATCATGGAGCTTAAAGAAACAAAATTTTGTAGCTCTTTCTACCATAGAGACAGAATATGTAGGCATAGGATGTTGTTGCTCACAAATCCTTTGGTTGAGGCAAACACTTCAAGGTTTTGATTGTGAGTTTTCAAATATACCAATTTATTGTGAAAACACTAGTGCTATTAGTTTATCCAAAAATTTGGTACTATGGTCTCATTCGAAACATATTGATATTTGACGTCACTTTATTTGTGATCATGTTTCTAAAAAGGATATTTCATTGATTTTTATTAAAATTGATTATCAACTTACAAGCATTTTCACAAAACATTTAGATGGGACACGATTTTGCATGATTTGTAATGAAATTGGAATTTTACAACTTAATTGAATTGATTCAATATTTTGAGATTTGATTGACTTATTTTGTTTTGTTAAATTTTTCTTACCGTCTGTTATGTTCAGACTTCCCACTAGGATAGTTCAGACACCCAAACTCTAATATGTAATTTGAGCTCATATCTTCCATTCTTTGGATGTCTGACCAAGATAGGTTGGGCACTCAAAGTGGCTTTAAATGATTAAATAGATTTGTTTAGATGCCTGAATGTATTTTTGCAATTTCTATTCCCTATTTGCTATCTTTATATGCTTGAACAAAGTGGTTTGTATGTCCATATGTAGAAATTTTGCCTATAACCCTAGCTGGCCACCCAATCTTTCTTTTATTATGGCATGTGATCTCTTCCCTTCTGGCCCTACGATGACTCCAACAACCTTATCTAGAATCCCAAGGCCGTCCTCTAGTATTTTCCCCTCATTTCCACCTTCTTCGTCCCCTAATCCTTCAAATTCTACATGCCTCCTTGCACCAAAACCCCTACTTCCAAGTGCAAGTGCTTAGCTTCAACATTAAGTGAGGAACCCTAACTTCCTCCTTAATTTCATTCTTTAAATAATTATACACTTTTTTATGATCATTTTATTAGTTCTTGGATCATTCCCAATTGTATCATAGATTTTATTGAGCTAGCTTTTCTAAACCTATTCACCCTTTTTGTTGCCCAATGGTGGATTAGCCTCGTATCCTCCCATCAGCCCTACAACAAAGAGGATATGCTGATCTTTTATGCAAATGCATCTTTTGACTATGGCTGCACAACCCTCACTACTTACTATAGGGATACATTGATCACTATAGATATGGACATCTTAGGACTCTTATTAGAACTTCCTATTGAAGGGGAATAAGTTACCTTTGCTTAGCAATGGTCTGATGTAGACCTTCTTGTCAAATTATCTAAGGCTATTTAAGAGTTTTTGAGGAGAACTATGTACAGGCCATGTGCATGACAAAGGCCTTAGCATCAAACCTCCTTCCTCTTCAATACTATGTCATCCACCAAATTCTTGCATACACTATCCTTCCTTCATGATTAGGTTTCACATATGGAGTTTTACTTGATCTACTATATTTTGATGGGGTAAATAGTCAACCTCTCTTATATTATCCTTCATCACACGGCCTAGTACATCATGCATTCCATTGCCATCCTTGGCTAGCCTAGCATCATCACTTGCATTTTCTACTATTTTAGGTAGTTTCTACCTCCCAAGGTTCACTTCATCGATATACCCCTCCTTAGACTTTCACTAGATCCTCTGTTTGCCACATGGGGTTTAGCCCGTAGGAAGACACCGACACCATATGGATGTGAGACCGCCCACCTGCAATGGGTTAAGCCCAGAGGTTACTCTCACTACTGTTGGTGCCACTGGAGCAGCTAAGGATGCTAGAGCTATTATTGACATTGAGGATGTTGGAGCCATAGTTCATGTCTTCATATCAGTCCATTGATCAATGACTAGATGAGCTAATTGAGAAGCTAATCATACTTGAGGGTATAGCTTTTATAGGGACTCAACAGACTATTGAGTATCTTGACTACCTTAAGGGGATACTAACCATGTTTATCAAACATTTTAGGTAGGGGCCAAGCACTAAGGGCTTCCATATCATATTTTTGAACCTTTGTATGGTTTTGAACTATATTTGCATTTTGATGATGGTATTTGTGGATGTTTGATAGTTTGTGTTTTAATTATGTGTTTTATTTTGTTTATTTCTATGGCTATGGTTTTGAATCTTGTGGATCTTTTTTATATTGGGTTTGTATGAATGTGGAACTTAATGGTATTATCTTTGCCTGGTCTCTTTTGTGATATTATTTGTGCATGTGGATATGGATGCTCATATTCATTTACTTACTATTCTATCATCCTATATATGATTTTTACATTGTATTTTGTCTAGATTCAACCCTTTGTTCATGTCAAAAGGGGGAGTAAAATAGACATGGCTAATTTGTTTCCAATAGGGTGAGTTATCATAGTAAAGGGGAGTCTTATATTTTTTTGTTCCAAACTTGCTAAAATAATTCTTATATAGTGTAAGATTCACATCTAAGTTATTCATGGCTCTTGTTGTTAAAATTGCTTAATCTACAAAATCTCTTTAATCAACTATATTATTTATTTTATTTTTATCAAGGTCTGCCATCATTAAAAAGGGCGAGATTGTTGACTTTTGTAGTTTTGATGATGAACAAACTTTTTCTTTAATTATATCTTGAGCATGTGTAGCTAGTAGTCAAGCCAAGCTTGAAATGAAGATAAAGCCCATTCGGAAGCCTTAAGTGTTGATGGGTATGAAGATGATCTTGAAGATGAGGCATGATGGTGGATCAATAGACGAAACTTGAAGAATTGGAAATGGCTTGAAGAAAGCTTAAAAGCTAAAGTCAACTCACTCGGCTCACTACATTTAGAATTTTTATTTTTATTTCGATTGAGTCAAAGATTGGCATTTTGAGTTCTCAGTTTAGAGTCTTAGTTAACACTGAAACTTATCTTGGGATGCCTTCATTGGCCTATCATCTTTATCTAAGATAAGTTATGAGTTGATGTCAAATAGGGACTAAAGTTGCAGTGAACCAGTTAAGATTTTTTTGCAAACTTTGGATGCCCAAACTTTAGTGTTTGGACTCTCAGACATAGTATAAAAAGCTTTGGAAATTAGTAATAGCTTCAGCTACCCGAACCTCAAGATTGCATGCTCAAAGTTCAAAAGTTGTAACTTCACGATTTTAGGTTTCCTGGCTTCAGTCATTTAGTATAGGGTTCAGTCGCCCGAACCTTGCTTGTTTGGATGGTTAAACCTAATAACTAGATGTTTGAACCTGTGACATTAGTTATAACACTAGTTAAATTTGACTGTTGGATTGGTTCAGACACCCAAATTTTGTTGTCTAGACACCCAAACATAGCAAATAATAAACAGTAATGGCTAGTTCTCTTTCTAATAGAAATTAAAGGGCTTGGAGCTTGTTAAATATGCAACTTTTTGTACATATTGAGCAATCTTTGTCTGAGAACACAAACTTCCACAAGCCCACTAGCTTTCAAGTGCTATAATCTTTTCTCTTGAATTTCAAATCTTCAAAAGCCCTTGTATTCCTTTGAGAGGTCTTGAGGGAAGTTTTTCATCTTTTTACAATTGTAAACACTCTTATGTTGTAAGAATTGCAAGAGGATTAAGGCTTCGAATTGGAGTGCTTATTTGCTCGATTGGAAGTGAAATTGTAAAGGGGTGACTTCACCTCTGAAGCAATAACTATAGTGGAGAGTGTGGGATTGAAATTAGTGGCCTGGGATGGCAGAGACCTCGAGGAGCAAGCTGGAAACAACATATCAAATTGTGTAGTTTTTTGAGTGCACAATCAAGTGTTGTGGGAACATAACTTCCAATAAGTACAAGTTTCTATTGTTAATTACATTGACAAGTGTCAAAAATCTCTTAAAGTGAGAAACATAGCTAATAAAATAGAAATATAAAAAATAAAAAAGCATAATTTGATTATTGGAGAAGAGGATACATGGCTTAAGCAAGGGCTTAGCCTCCCTTTAGAATGAATATAAAATTGTAATCATGGAAAGTATAAAAATAAGAAAAAAAGGGGAAGTCGGAAAGAAGCTTGATGCTCATTGTTGCCCTATTTCCATGCAATTGACCTTATGGGGTTTGACTTAGGTGGGTCTTGAGTTGATCTTTGGCAGATGTTGCGAACATGCTGATGGATGTAACCAATTACCTTGACTTGTAGCATGACCAATGGTTTTTAGAGTTGACTAGCTTGAATGGTGCATTACCAATAGCTTTTGATGTTGGCTAGCTTTTGAAGTGAGCATCATCAATGGTTTTTGGGAGTTAACTGGCTTTGAAGGAGTGTCACCAATAGGTTTTGGATTTGGCTAGCTTTGAAGGGAGCATTATCAACAACTTTTGGAGTTGACTGGCTTTGAAGGGAGCATCACCAATGGCTTTTAGGTTTGCCTAGCTTTGAAAGGAGCATCATTAATAGCTTTTGGGGTTGACTGGCTTTGAAGGGAACGTTAACAATGGCTTTTGAGTTTGGCTTGTTCTGAAAGGAGCGACATCAATGGCTTTTGGGGTGACTAGATTTGAAAGGAGTATCACCAATGGCTTTTAGATTTGGTTAGATTTGAAGGGAGTGTCATCAATGGCTTTTGGGGTCGACTGGTTTGAAGGGAGCATCACCAATGGCTTTTGGGTTTGTCTAACTTTGGAAGGAGCATAATTAATGGTTTGTGGGGTTGACTGACTTTGAAGGGAGTGTCACCAACAACTTTTAGGTTTGGCTAGCTTTGGAAGGAGCATTTTCAAAAGCTTTTGGGGCTGATTGGCTTCAAAAGGAGCATCATAAATGGCTTTTGGGTTGGGCTAGATTTGGAAGAAGCATCATCAATGGCTTGTGGGGTTGATTGGTTTTGAATAGAGAAACCAAAAGCTTTGAGTGTATTGTTGGTTGACTTTGTTTGAACAAGACATGTAATTGACTAGCTAAGAGAATTTTAGCATGCCCTTGGTTTAGTTTGATTTGAAAGAATGATTAGCAAGCTTGGCTCATGCTAATCATCTTTGATTTAATTATTGGCAGCCTTTCTTTTGTTGTTGATTAAATTTGAGGCATCGTCCATGACTTTGAACTTGTTGTTATCTAACTTTAATTAATGTTGGATCCTATACTGGTTGGGTTCTTGATGGATCCTTAATGGATGTTGGATCCTACCTTGGTTAGGTTCTTGATGGATGCTCAATGGATTTTGTGTCCAACTCTGATTAGGTTTTTGATGTATCCTTAATAGATGTTGAACCAAACCTTAATGGGTTATTGATGAATCATTAATGGATGTTGGATCTAATCCTTGAAGGGTTCTTGATGTATTCTTAATGGATATTGAATTCAACCTTTAATGGGTTCTTAATAGATCCTTAATGGGTGCTAGATCTGACCCTTGATGGGTTCTTAATGGATCAAATGTTTGATCAAACCTTTGATGGATTCTTGATGGATCCTTAATGGATGTTGGATCCAACCTTTAATGGATTTTTGATGGATCCTTAATGGATGTTAAGTCCAACTCTTAATGGGTTCTTGGTGGATCTCGGCTAAACCTATTAATTGGTTTGGGTTTGAACCTTAATAGACTTGGCTTCAAGTTCAATTCAATTTGATTCAATTTGGTTTTGGTTCAGATTTGACCTATTCTGGTTTAGGTATGACCTATTATTGTTTAGGTTTGACCTATTTTGATTTAAATTTGACCTGTTCTAGCTCAGGTTGTGGCCTGTTTTTGGTTCAACTTTTGACTTGTTTCTAGTTTTGTTTTAACCTTTTCCTAGTTTAGGTTTTGAACCTTTCTGGCTCAGGTTTGACCTATTTCTGAATAAGATTTGAGTTTGGCTTGACCTGATTTGGGCTCGGTCTGAAATTGGTTTGAACTTGGTTCGAACCTAATCTTGAGATTGATTTGACCTGATTAAGGTTTAGTTCCAACTTGGCTTGACCTTATTGGAACTTGGATCAAACTTGGCTTGACCTGGTTGGGACTTGGTTCAGACTTGGCTTGACCTAGTTGGGTTTGGTTTAAGTTCAATTCAAATTCATTTTGATTTGATTCAAATGTGGCTTGACTCAATTAGAGTTCAATTGTGATTTATTTTGAATGAGGTTTGACTCAATTAGAGTTCAAGTCCAACTTGTCTTGATTTAATTCGAATGGGGTTTTGACTCGATTAGGGTTCAATTCAAAGTTGCTATGGTTTAGTTTGAATGTTGTTTGGAGTTTAGTTCAAACTTGTGATGGTTTAGTTTGAATGTTGTTTGTCTCATTTTGGAGTTCTATTCTAACTAGTTTTGGATGTTGTTTGGCTCAATCAAATTTCAATTTGAATTTATTTTAATCTAGTTTGACTCTATTATTGTTTGACTCTATTGGAGTTTGATTCGAACTTGTTCTAATTTTGTGCTAACTCAATTTAAACCTGACGTAATGTAGTTTTGGTCTGATCTAAACCCGATCAAGGTTGAATCTGAACCCAGGTCATCAGTTTTGTGATTAAAAAGGACGATGTGTTGGGCTATCAGTTGACTGGTCGAGTCGGTGTCATTCCAAGTTTACAAGAATGAGGTGACTGATTTAGGTACCAATTGTTTGATAGAGTAGATGTCTTTCTTAGTCCATCAGAATCAGTCGACTGATTAAGTTATCGATTGACTGGCAGACCACGTGCTGGTCCATGATAGGTGAGAATTGGTTGACCGAATTGGCAAATCAGATGACCAACAAAAAATTTTTGGTACGATTGATGGCTGATTTTAGTTTGTTTCCTTTGTCCATTTAAGTTCTTTTGGTGCTTTGTCCAAGTTCACTCAATTTTGTCCATTTGTTTTAGTTGAATTGGCTTGAGTTTGATGTGATTGTGTCATTTAATTTATTCATGTTTATCAATTTTATTTTAGTTTGAGTGTCCTCGGTCTGGCATGATAATTTTAAGTAAGCCCACAAGATGACTTAAGTTGTCTTTGACTTTCAGATGAGCACATAGGTTGTGGGCTAGCCTTGAGTTTGAATTGGTATTTGAGCTTGCCCACAAGCTGGCCCTTAGCCAAATTAATTTTTGGGCAAGTCTGCAAGTTGGCCCTAGGTTAGAATCAATTTTCAGATGAGCCTTTAGGTTGGCCTTAGATTGATTAATTTTCAGGTGAGCTGGTAGATTGGCCTTGGTCAAAAATGATTCTTAGATGAGCCAAAGGTTGGCTCTAGACTAATTGACTTTTTGGTGAGCCCATTGGCTAGCCCTAGGTTAGTTGACTTTCGACCGAGTCGACAGGCTAGCAGAAAGTCATAGTGATGGGTGCACATTAAATGAGGAACTTACTTTTGTCTTTATTTTTGTTTTGATCTTCTTTTTCTTCTTCATTTTGGTTTCCCATGTGAGATGCCCTTTCTCTTTTTTTATTTCTTGTTTTATATCTCTTCCTTCTCCCTTATTCTTCATCTTCTCCTTTTCTTCTTTAGAAATCTCCATGTTGGGCCTTAAGATTTGAGCTTCATGAGATGTGATGAGGCTATAATTCAACACAACGGGTAGGAGAACACCATATTAGGGGTGGGACTATGGTTGCGTTGTTGTTGGAGCTTGAGGAGTATGGTGATCCACTGGTGCAGGAGAGGAGATAAGGTCATAGGTGATCGCGGTGATGATGGATAGGGGAGTAGTGAGAGCACAAAGGCAGCAGGGACCTTGTAGGGGACAATGGAAGGGAAAAGAGATAGAAGAGGAACAAGGATGGACCTTACTTCTCCTCCTTGGTGCTCCCTTGGTCTCCTCCATGATGATATCTCCTTGATCTCCTTTTTCTCTGACTTTATGCCAATAATTCATGCTCCTCTCTAGCTCTATATTTTTGTGTTCCTAATTCATGCTTTTGCTTTGGTTTTATAGGGTTGAGAGGATCTTCAAATCAAATCATTTATTGATTCTAATTTGTTATTTGATTTGATTATATTTTCTCTTTTTGGCAATTAGATCTCAAGTTTGGGATCAGATTGATATATTTTGAGATTGTGATCCCCTTAATAAAATATTTTATTGATTAGTGATGAATTTAGAGAGGATTTTTTTTCCTTTTCTACATCATGACCCAAATCAGATGACTAGTTGAGGAACTAGTCAATCAATAGAGGTTGCATTGGTCCTAACTTATCAAAACTTATTAACCAACCGATCGATTGAGGAACCGGTCAACTCGTAGAGTGTTGCCAAATTTGGTTCATGAGAACTAGTGAAATGATTCATAAAATGGTTTATTGGTGCAGTCTGATTCAATACTTGATCTCAAAGTTTTAGCCTATATTTATTTCAAATTGGGTCTAGCCCATCAAGAATTAGGCTCAAAGTCCTACTTTAATTCTTGTCAAACTCAAAGTCAAAGTTGGGTTACAAAATTAACTCAAATAAAGTGCTCCCTTCACATCCACTTTACGAGTTTTCTTGGCGCAAGGAGTGGACATGAATAATAGTGAGAATTTGATCTTACATCATTGCCTTTGCAAGTATCTGATAGGTAGAGTCCTTTCTTCTCTTGTTGGATTGCAATAGATTTTTTTATCCTCTTTTAGTTGTTTGTCTCTCTTTTCTTTTGAAGGTACCATGGAGCCTTTTGTGATCAAAAGAATTTGCATCGAGAGAGATGATAGTTTGGTTTTACCCCATTTTCTTTCTTTCTTGGGAACTGATGCTAAGGAAATCCTTGCGTATCAACTTCGGGAGCATGGAAGATGAGTAAGATTTGATAATTATCACCCCTTTGCTTGCTTTTCTAGAGAGGGGATGTCATGTGCTAATAGGGCCAAAGAGTTATTCAGGTTGGAACCAATTGGGCACTTTAGGCAATGAGTCCTCAGAATCCCTAAGATTTTATATCTTGAACAGCTGTTTGCCTACTTGGGGAGGATCCTTCCCACTTGCTGAATCAATACCAATTTTTCCAAATTATTTAGAGCAGGTTGATGATGTGGTATCCTAGTTTTTAGCTCAACTTGTGGGTCTTAGCATTTTAGGAGGTCTCATAGCATACAAGGGCAGTATGCAGGAGAGTTGGGAATTTTATGCAGTGTGATTAAGATGTGGAATTATGCTATAGACACTTTCCATACTCCATATGGAAAAGTTGGTATTTTATTTGTGGGGCATAAGACAGCTGGGATTACTATCATTGTGAGTTTCTATGATAAATATATCCCTACTAATTGCCACATAAGCCTTGACTTCATTCTACTCTGCATGATCTCCTCAAAATTTATGATTGGATGGTGACATACTTTTCGAACAATAAAAAATGAGTGTGTTTTGACCATTGGATTGCACTTTTTTATGAGAGGGCCTTGACGAGTGAGCCAACTAGATTTGATTGGGTCTTGCATGACACCAACAACATCCTTCTAGAAATTTTCCTCGAGACTTGTTTTGCTGCTTTCATTTGTTTATGGCTTTATCACTTTATTATGCCATACTACATGTAGTACATTCACCCAGAGACATTTTCAATGGCTTGTAAGATGGTGCATAGACAAAAAGTTGCTCTGGATCTTGTAGTGCTAGGCTCAATATATATGAGTCTTAGAGTGATGGTGGATAGCCCATAGGACCAAGCGGTTCTTTGACTTGGTTCCCCATCCATTTTCTTTATACTTGGATTTATATTTATTTTTAGATGACATATATTGAGTTAGAGTCTAGTGATGAAATCAAGAAGCTATGTCACTCATTTTTGGTTCCTATCCTTGAAATAATTTGGATCTTGAACATGATTACTTCCCCTTACTCTTCTAGAAAGGGTAGGATGTGCATGTAGGATCCTCAAAGTTTTGAGTGGTGAGCTTACCCTCACACTCTTTCTAATTCTAATATACTAGTAGATGTGGCTCATCTTTCATTATCTCCAAAAAGCTTATGAGTGTATTATCTCGTTGATACACAAGTTGCTTCCACTTTTCTTAGGGAAAAACTTGGTTGTAGAGTCTTATAATCCATGTTGATTCTACTAACAATTTGGGTATGACCAAGGCTTTCTTGAGAATGTTCCCATTCCTTTGCTGCCATCATGTCTAGGCCATTTCGCAGGCTAGCGATTACATCTTACTCATCTCCAAGATAATTCAGAGTATCATATTCTAGATATTAAATGGGAAGCCAAGGTTCTTTGACTATATGAAATATCATGGTTTAACAACATTGGGGGATACTTTAAAATTGATCTAGAAATGAGCTAAACCCTTGGAGTAGGGAAAAGCAAGCAATTAGTAGCAAAGGGTTGAAGCGGCATAGGACCCAAGGGACATGGAAGGCCCCAACTCATAAATTTGCTTATTTTGGGCTGGGTATAGAGAGAACCATTCCTCCTTATATCATTGATGATGGTCATTTTCAAGGTAATGCAAGTCCCAGATTTAGTTCAAGGTTATAGGCACTTTGATTTGCATGTGACCCTCCCATTTCTAATGCTCCACTCAATGACATCCATAGGAGGCATAGGATCAAGATCAATGCCACTACTTCCATCACCTACACCATCTCAAGATTTAATTTCTTCACTCTCCTCGCCTACCTACTAGCCAGTTAATATAGACATAGGGCCAGAAGTGACCCTTCCTTCAGAAACACTATTCACCAATCTTCTAATATGGATTTGAGTCAAGGGGTTAGTCCAGTCTCAGTATTGCCTATATTAGTTGGCCATTCATTAGGCATGAGTGCTTAGGGGTGGATTGAACCTGTAGGTACTGATAATCTTCTAGCCCTATGTTTGTTTTATTTTGTTTCTCACTTTTCTGGTTGAGCACCCGTCTCCTTTTAAGTGAATTGGACAAGGATTTTGCAGGCCCTCCGAATGGTATTTTAGACTCAAATGGTGAGGGAAATTTGGACTTTGCCAAGTCTTACATTGTATATATGCTGATTTTAAGCTTCTGTTGTAGACATGGTTCTTGTGTCATGCTTTAATTGAGGGATTCTTGCATTGATGGATATCCATGCACCATTGCCATCATCAAGTGATGATTTTGTACTTTCCTCTCTTATCTTGACATTTTTAATCAAAATCTTTTACTGATACAACACTTGTTTGTTCACATGACAATTGAGGAGCATGAGCAGGCAATTGCTATGCTACTATAGATGTCAGGAGGTGCCACTAGGGTTTATGTTATTGTTATCCTAGGATCCATATTATTGATGAACATTAGTATTGCTTTGCAAAGTTTTTATGGGATTCCTTTGCTTTTGTTTGTGTTAGAGTCACTTATGTTCCAATTCCATGGTGGCCTTGGGTACAGTGGAATCGAATTTGCCTCTTTTGAGTTAGTTTGCCTTATTGAATAGATTTATCTTCAAATTATAATGCGAGAGCCGACTTGGTTTTCCTTGTGAGAGTGGATTTTGACTTGCCATGTGGATAAAAGATGGTCAGGGTTTCATATCCATGTTTTGCCTCGAGAAACATGAAGCGCATATTTGGCCGGACATTCTTTTTTTGAGAAAATTGGATATTTCATCATAGACAAGACAGACACTTTTATTTTATTATTTGTTGCCCCTAAAAGCTCATGCATATTACCTATTTAGGAATTAGGTATTGATTAATGGTATAGGTCTCTCCTCTTCGTCATCAATCAGTTAGTAGGATTTCCTTTCAAAACCTTTTCGATGATATAAAGATCTTCCTAATTGGGCTTGAATTTTCTTTTATTGCTTCAATTTAGGATTATGGGTCTTCTAAGACCAAGACTATTTCTCCCTTCTAAAAAGATCTGAGCCGAATCATCTTATTGTAAGCCCTAGACATTTATGCTTGGTATATCTCTATATTTTGTTGAGTGATGAGCCTTGTATCATCCAAGAATTCTAACTCATCTAGATGAAGATGCACATTGTCTTCTTTTGTAATTTTATCTTGCAAAGCAATCCTTAGAGAGGAAATTTGTACCTCTAATGGCAAAACTGCCTCAATCCCAAATACCCATGCATATGGTGTTGATTAGGTAGGGGTTTGATATATGGTGCGATAAGCCTATAATGCTTCAAAAAGTTTCTAGTGCCAATCTCTTTTGTTTCTAGTGATAACTTTAATTTGGAGTAGGTCTTGTTGAATGCCTCAGTGAGGCCATTCTCCCTTGCTTTGTAGATGGATAAATATCTCCAATCTATATTGTGATGATGTGCAAATCATCCTACCTTAAGGCTTTTGCAGGATGGTACATTGTTAAAAATGATTCTTTGGGGAATACCAAATTAGTAGAAGATGTTTTCTTGAAAGATGCAGATGATGGTATTTTTTTTTATTTCTCTCAGTAAAATTGCTTCTGCCTAACAATAGAAATAGTCGATCACTATTAATAGTCGCAACCTCTGGAAGAAGGCAGCTCAATTTAGTTGATTATGTCTGTACCCCACTCCTCAAATGGCTATGAGGATACCATTGGATCTAGAGAATTTGGATGTTGACGAATGAAGTCACCATAAATCTGGCATAGGTGATATTTTTTCTACGTATTGGATGCAATCTCTCACTATCATGGGCCAATAGTACTGCATATGGGTTTGATTTTCATTATCATTTTTGGGGCTAATTGTTGGGCTCCACAAACTTCAGAATGTACTTTGTACATGACCTCTCTTGCCACTTCATCAAAAAGGTAGTGTAGAAGTAGTTAATTAAAAGGCCTCCTATAAAGGATGTCATTGATGATCAAAAAGCACATGATCTTCTTTCTGAGTTGCATCTGTGTTGATTTATTCTCTAATCTATTGCATCTGTGTTGATTTATTTGAGATGGTCAATGAGTAGTCTCCTCTAATCTATTGCTTCCTTTATGACATTAGATTCAATCTTCTCATGTTTGATACTAAAGACTGAGCTTATCACTTATCTACTATGTTCTATGATGAAAATTTTCTCTTGGTCAGTATCAGCTAGGGTTTTGGCTAACTTTGCTAAGAAATCAGCTTCTATATTGATAGACCAAGGAACTTTAATTATTTGAACATGTGGGATTTGCCCCGTGAGTTCTTGAGCCTTTTTATAGTATTTCAGTAGCTCAAATTTGTGAGTTTTATATTCACCTCCCACTTGATTCATGACCAATTGCAAGTCATCGAAAACATGTAGGTGTGATATCCACATGTCGAGAGCCATTTTTAGTCCTACAATTAGGACCTCATATTCAGTCTCATTATTTGTGCATAGTTTCGAGAGGAAATAGGAATATCATAAAATATCCTCCATTTGGAGTGAAAAATATGAGTGCAATACCTGCTTTAACTTATGGAAGCTTTGGCCTAATTTCTAGTCTTCTGGATGATGCCCCATCAAAGTATAGCTTCCACTAAGGTTCTTGTTCCTTGACAAGAATGATTTCTTTATCAGGGTGTTTGCAACTCGGTAGAGAGTTATCTGGCACTAGATGAGCTACGAGAAAGTCAGTGAGAGCTTACCCTTTAACTATCTTTTGGGGAGTGACTTTGTATTATACTCCATGAGTATTAAGGCTCATTTTGCTAGCCTTCTAGTGAGTATAGGCCTGGTGATCAAGAGGGTAACCTTTGATATTAAAATAACCTTATAAGAAAGCAAATAATATCTGAGCTTTTTGACTATAAATATAAGCCCCAGGGACCTTTCATTGCACCCATATAGAGGATTAAGGGTCAGTAAGGCATGGGTTCCACCAATACTAGGGGCTTTAAGAGGCACCAATTAATCTCTTCAAAGGCTTATTGATGCTCTTGATCCCAAAGAAATGGAGTATCCTTCTTCATCAATTTGGAGGCTGGAGAGGTTTGAAATGAATCTTCTTATGTATATGAGTCAACCTAGGATGACCTCAACTATTTCAAGTTGTTGGGTAGTGGCATATCCAAGATATCTTTGATCTTAGATGAATTGATTTCAATTGCCTAGTGTCTGATAATGGAACTAAGGAATTTTCTAGATGATACCTTGAAGACCCATTTCATGGGGTTCGTCTTTAGATTATATTTTCTAAGGTGGTCAAAAACCACTCTTAGGTCTTAGATATGCTTATCTTTGGACTTAATCTTAACCATTAGGTCATCCACATAGCATTACCAATTGGTTCTATGAGGTCATCGAAAATTCAGGTCATGGCCCTTTGATAAGTGGCGCCTCATTCTGGAGCCTGAAAGGATGTATGCTTTTCATTACTAGGATCCATCTTAATTTAGTTGTACACTAAAAAACCATCCATAGAGAAAAATAGTTTGAATTCAGCTATGTTATCAATTATTATTTTCATTATTTATAACAAAAACCATCTTTCTGATACACTTTGTTTAAGTCCCTATAGTCTACACAAATGCCTATTTGACCATTCTTCTTCTTGATCAGCACAATGCTTACTACCCAATCTGGGTATTTTTCTTCCCTGATGAATTGTGCTTCAATCGGTTTTCTTGTTTCTTCTATCACTTTTTATTCTAGGTTGAGTTTCATATTCTTAGGTGCTTGTTTGATGGGTAAAAGTTTGAGATTGATAGCCAGCTTTTGGATTGAAACTTTAGAATTTAGTCCAGGCATCTCCCTGTAGCTTTATGCAAAATAGTCAATGTATTCTTTGAGCACTACTTTGAGTTGGGCTTGGCTTTCCTCTGAGAGTTGTGTTCTGATAAAGATTGGCCTAGGATCTTCCTCTAAACCTAAGTTGATTTCCATCAGTTCATCAATTGTGGCTTGCCCTCCATTTTTAAGTTTTGGAGGAACTTCTTTTGGTTTGAGAATCATATCTTCACCAAGTGGTTCATCATATTGAATGGGTCTTGGCCAAGGTCTCTCTTTTTCCTTTGAAGGCATTTTGGTTGCATTATGCCCCCTTTCTTTAGGTTTTGATGAAGTTTTTATAAGAACTTCACTCGCGCATGATGTATGAAGAACTATAGCTGGCTTGATGCATATAGTTTGTGTGTCAAAAGGCATTGAGGATGTTTGATCAGCCTCATTATCCAATGGTGATCATAAGTGTTGCGGAAAATATCGATGTCCACCACAATTCACAATATAGAGGAAGAACAGAAAAGAGGAAAAGATAGCACACAAGAGATATATGTGGGAAGACGATCCAGAGAAA
>RXID01016828.1:0-29089 GCA_005019695.1 Trichopus zeylanicus subsp. travancoricus
TTCTTCTTCTTCTTCTCCTTCTTTCTTCTTCTTCTCCTTCTTTCTTCTTCTTCTCCTTCTTCTTCTCCTTCTTCTTCTTCTCCTTCCTCTTCTCCTTCTTCTTCTCCTTCTTTTTCTTCTTCTTCTTCGTCTCCTTCTTCTTCTACTTTTTCTTCTTCTTCTTCGTCTCCTTCTTCTTCTACTTTTTCGTCTTCTTCTTCTTCCCCTTCTTGTTCTTCTCCATCTTCTTCTTCTCTTTCTTCTTCTTCTTCTTCTTCTTCTTCTTCTTCTGTTTCTGCTTCTTCATCCTCTTCTTCTTCTCCTTCTTCTTCATCATCATCTTCTTCTTCTTCTTCTTCTTCTTCTTCTTCTTCTCCTTTTTGACTCAAAACCTAAATTTGGCCTAGACCATACTACAGGATTTCTGAGACGAAATCAACTCAAAACTGCTGAAAACACTAATTGCTATCAAATTATTGCCACCAGCAACTCTGGCACTGCCATCCACACCAATTGTTAACCAAAGTCATTGCTGCGACCCCAATCACTAACATTTGCACCACAAATGCTACAATTGACAACACTTTCCGCTCAGCCTGCATCACTCCCACTATTAATACCACCACTTCTGCCACCAGCACATGCAAATAATCAAAACCAAAGATTGTCTAACAGAAAATGAGTAGTATCTGAATTCTTGCATTGAAAGAAGAAAACCATATAACTACCACTTGACCAAAAAAATATACAAACCTAAACTACTTTATCAAAACTCAGTCAGTAAAACCTTTTTATGGGACTCTGGTACCCCGAAAAAAAGCAACCGCTGAATATCTGTATTTCTGCAGAAAGAAAAAGTGAATTCAGCCTGCACAATCCTATTATAGAAGAGAATTTCAGCTAAATGGCATATGAAGTAATATCACTGGCATATATAATTAACAATAATCAATATGAAAGTAGTTTGAATTAGAAGAAAAGGATGATAAGATTCAACCAGAAATAGCATCTTTTCGTAAACCAAAAAAAGCAGCAGGAACATAACTCAAATGCATGCAAATAGTTGAAAAAACAATTGCGATAATAAATTAAAGAAAATAGTTCCTGTCTGACAAAGAACAAAATTTTCTACCATTAGGAGCAGTCTTGACATATGTTCCAGCAGTAAATATAGATCACAGTAGGCAGCTTCAATTGTCCTCCACATTTTACAAAATTAACACAATATTAAAAGCCAACAAGACTGCCTCACATATTTGCTGAACATCAATTTACTGATATATAGGAATGAAAATTGGTCACTGGGAAGATCTGAACCACATCCCCAGAGTCTCCAGATCTTATTCCAGGCTTAAATCAAGCATGGTTTATTGGCCAGAGCCTCGCCTATCTTCATGAATTTCTTTGGCTGTATATTACTAGCTTGAAATACAACCCAAACTGGTTTCTGGGTCCTTTGATTTCTCTCCTACTGAATTGGAATTACAACAACTAGAGATAAGAAGAGATATGGAAAACGTGCAGACTCTAATTGTTATAATGGAAGTTTATTGAGCTGAATGAGATGTGTACAATGGTGCTACCGCCCCCCTTATATAGAGGGCGGGCTGAGCTCAGCTCAGCGCTTATGTCACAATGCTACAGTGCGCTACAGTGCTATAGTGTGTACATTGTACTTGCTATAGGTACAGTGTACTTACTACAGTGCGCACCGCCCTACGTACAGTAACCCTATACTAGAGTACAGAATGTTACAGTGACAGCTGTCGTTCATCTACAGTGACAACTGTCTGTACGACTACTGTAACTACAGTGTAGCTACAG
Source organism: Trichopus zeylanicus subsp. travancoricus (assembly GCA_005019695.1). NCBI lineage: Eukaryota > Viridiplantae > Streptophyta > Magnoliopsida > Dioscoreales > Dioscoreaceae > Trichopus > Trichopus zeylanicus. The sequence continues at coordinate 1,804 of RXID01016828.1, forward strand.
TGTTTATTCCTTGTCCCCCCCCACCACGCTTCCTGTTGCTAGGGGCGAGCGGTAGGTTGCTGGTTTGGGAGATGGCGTCTTGGACTTGCCGGGTAGCCCTTCTGAGCTGCTGATCGATCTGTGCTATGGCAGGATACCATGTAGCCTAGAACCGATCCCGGGTGCTTAACTCCTTGCATGCTTGTAGCTTGTAGTTGTGGATTGCGCAGAGTTGTTGTAGGTTGGTGATAGCGGTGGCTGCTATTGTCGACCTGGTGTCGTTGCCTGTTGTGTTAAGAAATCTCGTAGTTGCAGTAGTACTCCAGCTAGGTGCCGCCGCGCTTGCTTTGTTGGTGTTGCTCGGACTTCTTGTATTGCGCTTGCTGCGAGTTCTAGGGTGTCGAGACTTCTTTCTCTTGGCCATCCTGCACTTACTAGAGAGAAGAGCAGACGAGACAAGGCGTTGGCAAGTTGATTATCCTCACGGTCTATGTGCTCGAATTGCACTGGGATGCCGATCCCCGTTATATAATCTGTGAAGGAGACCCATCGTACCCTTGAAGGCTTGTGATTCAGAGACTTGTTGAAGAAGCTAATGATTGCTTGACAGTCCGTTCTGATGGTTAGCTCCTTTCTGTCTAAGTAGTAGATTTTTAATGCTTCCAGGGAGTTCATGACCGCGTGTATCTCAGCATCAATTGTTGACTTTAGGGGATTGAATTTCCCGCTGGCGTAGGCGCAGATACGCTCTGTGGTCCTGGGGTCATACTGTTGTGGCTTCCATTTGCATACTCCACCCCAGCCTTCCATACAGCCGTCCGTTTCGAGGATAATATAGCTACCTTCAGGTGGTACTTCGAGGTCTGGTAGCTGCTGGACCAGTCTTTTAATTTGCCCTACCAGAGCCCAATCCTGCTCGTTCATTCTTCTTTCACCAATTGGGCTGGTCTTGGCATATAATGGGCTGAGGAGTTTCCCTAGGTTCGAGATGTAGTTTCTTGCATAGTTCAGAATCCCCAGCCAGGAGCGAAGCCCCTTCAAGGTTGTCAATGATTTGTCCTGCACCTCAGTAATTTTTTTAATTATGTGCGGCTGTAATTTAAGTTTCTGATTACCAATAATGGCGCCGAGGAACTCCACTTCGGTGACTGCTATCTTCATCTTAGTAGGGCTTAAAACAAGCTCATGTTCCTCGCATATATCCAACATGGTGCTTAAGTGCCTTGCATGTTCTTCTTCCATTTGGGAAAATACCAGTATGTCATCAATGTAGACGGCGATGAAGTCTTCTGTTCCCCTGAAGCAAAGGTCCATCTTCCTCTCGAAAATGGAGGGTGCGTTTTTTAGGCCGAACGACATCACCAGCCATTCGTATAGCCCAGTGGAAACCCAGAATGCTGTCCATTCAATTGAGTCCGGATGCATTACGACCTGGTGAAAGCTACTCTTCAAATCAAATTTAGAATAGATTTTACTATGGCTACCCTCCGCAGGATGGTGTTGATTCTGGGGAGGCTGTACTGATCCTTGTTGGTTAGGTCATTGAGGCGCTTGTAATTGAACACCATGCGTTCTTTCCCTTTTGTTTCTTTGCCTGTTGCAGGATCAGTGGTTGTTCCGGAATTGACAATAAGGGCAGTTGTTCTGTGTCAGCTTTTGCTTGGCCGGATAACCCCTATGCTTAGCAGTGCCTCCACATGTCGTTTAAACGCATCTTGTAGTTGTGGCGTGACATGCTTCAGTGGACGGTCTTCTATTACGAAATCTGGGTTTTTGATTTCTAGGTGGCATACCACCTTATTTCTGGCCCAATGTTTTAGTGGGTCTTCCCCGATAAATCCTGCCTCCTTAAGCCTGGTCATTGTTGGTTGGAATCTTTGAAGGAAGGACTCCCGACTGTCTCCCATGTATACACCGACTGCTGGATATCGATGTATTCGTCTTCTTCTAGCTCGAGTTCCTCTATGGCGGCTGCTACAGCCGCTGTGGGAGAAGTACTAATAACAGTTAAATTTTTATAGAAGGTTACCAAGTTACCTTCTATCCTGACTCCTCCTTGCATTGTTTTGATGAAGTTGCATCCAATGATCATCTGGATGCCATCGCCTAGCTCCATTTTGAAGCTGTAAGTGTAGGGAATTTTGAAGTTGTTATCCCCAATGTGCATTTTTCCTCCTTTGAGCTTCTTGTTTGCTATCTGCTTTGAATTTATTCCACTAAACTGTACGATGAAACTATTTTGTTCCAGTGCTTCTGGTGGTAATGATGCTTCATCAATACAGCAGGTGGTTGCCCCTGTATCTAATATTGCTCTCACTCAGATTCGGGGAATATCAGGTATTTCAAGCTCAACATTCATGTTGTAAAGCATGTTCTTGACTAGCCTTGGTCCTGGTGCAGGTTGGGTTGAGACTTCAGCTGCTGTTTTGAAAAGGCTTTCCTGGAACAGGACGTTGGTGTATTCCTGTTCCTCTTCTCCCGATTCCGCTTTCTTCCCCTTGCCGAGCTCTTCAAAATCCCTCCGCAGATCTTCCTCAAGTTCTAGCTCTTGAGCCTTCCTTTTGTAATATTCTACTTCTTTCTTCAGCCGTTCAATTTCTCCTTCGCACCAGGCGATGTAGTTTTCCTGCTCTTGTACTAGCTTCTGGGCGTGGAACGGCTCGGGGGGTGCTAGCGTGATCGGGACCTCCGTTTTGTAGTATGGCCCACATAGGTTACAGGCCGTGACCTTGCAATTGAGGCAGTAGATTCTGGCCCTTTGTATTATTTGTCGCCTACAGCATAAGCACCTTTCTTCTGTTATCGGCACAATAGTATTATGCCTCCAGGAGTGTAGGCAATTCTCTTGAGGTTCAGGCAGCGTTACCTGAGGTCGATATCCTCCTTCGACCTCTTCGAGGACGTAGTCGACTTCTTCCATAAGGAGTCCTTCGGCTTTGGTTGCTTTGTCGTCCCACGGGGCGTTTGTTTCTCTGCTTATGGAGGAGCCGGAGGGCTCCTTCTCTTCAGCCGACCCTTCATCATCCCAGCCAGTAGCTTCGCTATCCTTGGGGAAAGGCAAGTAGAACGATTGGGGGGGGGGGGGGGGGGGAGGGGGGGGGGGGGGGGGGGGTGAGTAACGGACATAATAATCAAACTTACTGCTGGGCTCACCTAGAGTATCCCATTCTTCGACTTCCCCAAAAGCGTAGATGACCTCCTCATTTATGAGGGGGCCGAGGGAGCTATGGAGGTTCTTAGCGTCCTCTCCTTTGGAGATGCTGAATATTGCGTCGCTCTGCTCCTCACCTTCCTGGACTGAAATTCATTCATAGTCCTCAGGTACATTGAGTTGCTCAAAGATTGCAACCCGTTTGCTGCTCCTTCGGTCATTCGGGCATTCTCTGGCAAAATGCCTTTCATCACCGCAGAGGTAGCATCTGCATTTTCTGTTACGCACCAGATGCTTCCTCTTTTCGATGCGCACATGGGTATCATGCGGCTTCCCTTTGTATGTCCTTGCTTTTCTAGCTCCGTACTTTTTCTCTCTGGCGTAGTATCCTGGAATTGGAATTTTACTGCAAAAAGAGAGGTCTTTGAGGGACCTTTTGAATGCAGCATCTTTGCATTTTTCTTCCAGGTATTTGTAGGCCAAGATTACTCTGGGTATTACGCCTATGTTGACTCCAGGGTATTGCTTGTTGAAGGCTGCTTTCATCCTCCGGCCTATGTCGCCTGGCATCTTCATCCAGAATTTTTCGGACAGCTCTGTGCTGATATATAGCCTTCCTATTTTTGAAGCCAGTTTAAGATAATCATTCATGTATGAAAGGATATCCTTCAGGCTGTCGCACGAAAGTCGTTCCAAGTCTTGATATGCTACGTCCTGGGCCAGGGTTGATCCCCGTGCTGGATCTTCCAAAGTGAACACCCTTCTCATCTGGGAGATGATATTTTGGGTGCCGTCTCTTCCTTCTCCTGCTGCGAGGAGGGCTTGGTATTCCCCTCTGTACTGCATGCGCCATTGTACCCATGCAATTTTTTCAACCTCTCCCAGGAGGTTCTCCATATATTCAGCTTTGTCTCTAGCATCAGTGAACCCAATGCCCGAGATATGAATTTCTGTGATGGCTTCCCATCTTGAGAATGTATCTTCAAAGAGCCCCAGCTGTTCGGGGATTACGAACAGGGCCCCTCCTTGTTGTTGTGCGGACGGGAGATTCCACATCTCGTTGTTGAGGCCGCCTTTAAATTTGCTCCAGCCTCTTTGCCCAGTCGAAGGTGCTTCCTGGGATATTTGCGGGTTTGTATTTGTCGCCGGTGGGTATCCTGGTAGCCCCATCATGGAATCAGTGGGGGGTATATACGGCCGGCTTGGGGATGCACCCGTTGTTAATGTGCTTGCGCATAGTTGTTCTGTTAGTCTCTTCAGGGCTGGGTACTCCATATCTGGTTCTTCTTCGTATCCTGCAGCAATGATATTATGATGTAGGACACTCAAAGGAAGTTCAAGAATATCAAAAGAAGCTAATTCAGAAGTCAAGGGGCCATGACAAATGATTTGATTCACTCTTCTATTTAAACTTAGGATTTACCTTACTTAGTACCTTTCTATGTTTGAAATTCTCTTTATTATTATGTCTTAGGTCTTATTCTCGGATTCCACCAACCCAAGACCAATTTTGGACTGAATCCTATTCAGTTTAGGACTTGGGAAGGATGAATCTTTATTTAGGATTTTATTTTCGTAGGTTAACTTATTTAGAACTTCTACCAACCCAATTAATGGGTTTAAACTGAGTTATATTCAGTTTAGGACTTGGGAAGCCAGAAACTTACTCAAATTGGATTTCTGGTATTTGTATAAATAGGCCTTCAGTCCTATGGACGGGGACAACTTTTATTCTCAATAAAGTTCTACTTTAGTGAATTTTCTCTCTTCCTTGTGGATTCAAGGAGTTCTTAACAGAGGCAACGGTGTTTTCCTCGTCTACCACGCTTGTTGCTACGTCATATTAGAAAAAGGCAGGGTACGGATTTCACCTTCCTCTTCGTTATCAAGGTACTCATCCCATTTCACTGCTTGGAACGGGTAATCCAGGTCTCCTTTGGAGAATTCCTGGCTCTAAAGCTGGTCGAAGTAGCTTTCGTCACTACTTTCTTCCTCCTGTTCTGTTTCTCCCATCAGGACTGCAATCAGATGGGTAGTCCTGAGCTCTTCTTCGTCACTGGAGATTTCTTCGTTCTGCCGACTGTAACATGATCTTCTGTGCATTGTTGCCAGTTTGTAGTCGCTGAAGCGCAATGAAATGCTCCCATCTAGGAGGCTTTTGCTTGTTACTTCTTCGGGCTGTGTTGGGGTGGAGATTTGGGTTGGTCGGACAACCCAACTACGTCCTTGTAATGTCTCCGTTGAGTACTTTCGCCCTGGGAGAGCATGTACCCCATGGCTCGCCAGGTAGTCTATGACTCTTTGAATTTCGTAGGCAAAGCCTACGTTTGGGATATTGGACAGTCTTCCAACCAGGCCTCTAGTGATCAGCAGGTTGGATTCTCCGTTTTGCCAGTCCTCGTAGCCTCTAGTTAGGATGGAGACATAGAGATTTCTATAGAAATCTCCGATTGTCATCATGGCGTCTGGTATAATATATACTAGCTGGCTGCCTTTTGATAGATCTACCTCCATAGCAGCTAGTATCGCCTGGTCCCCTGCCCATCGGTTGTCCCTGAAAACAACCAGGGCCATGGTTCTGACCTCCTATCAGTGCAGAATTTGAATTCGGAGCTGGAGTACTCCAAGATGGATGTATTGCATCCCGCTCCTCAGCAACTGCTGGTAGTTGTCATCCTGTATAAATGTTAGGTCTACCTGATTATTATTGACGCATAAGATTGCCTCCTCTGATCTGTGAATATACACCCTGTGATGTTCATCGTCTCTCCGAGAGTGGTACAAGACTTCTGCAGGGACTATCGCAGCCCTTTCCTGCATGGATAGTCTCAATTGAACCTGTGGATCAATCTGCTGCTCCAGTGTGTATTGGCGGGTGCTTTTTCCTATCAGTAGCCTGTCCATCCTCCTTGTTTGCCTGCTGGGCTGTGTGGAGGTGTCTGTGGCTTCTCCGATAGCCTCTGATTTGATCTTCAAATAAGGGGGATGACGTTGGTGCAGTTGGTTGGTCGAGAGCTAGCTGGGTGAGTGCTCTTGATGTCATCAGCTTTCGAGCTTTCTCTTTTCTTCTTCAAGTATTTGGTATGGGTTTCTGAAAACCCTTAGTTCCCCTTGCGCCTCCTGGGGTCTTCGAGTGGCGTGGTTTCGGAGCTCTAGTTGATGAAGTAGCTTGCTTAGTTGTGCTAGACTCCCTGGTTCTTCCGTCTGTAGTTGGATCTCGCCTCCGGTTTGCTTGGGTTGCTTGGTAGCTTCAAGCACGAGTTCCCGCACTTCTTGCTTTGTCAAAGGCCTGCTGTCCAGTATTGTGGTAGTGAGGGTTCTGAGTGAAGTCTCTAATTCCGAGACTTCTTGTGTCACACTTTGACACTGTTCAAGTATTTGCTTGAAGTTTTTCAAGTTTACTCTTGATGATAAACAAATCTTGTTGTGAATTATAGACAGGTTATGTGCTAGTTGGTTTGTCGAAACTTTAGTGAATGAAGCAAGGTTAAGGTACTCGAGGTTAGAGGTCTGGGAGTGTTCATACCATTCCTAAATAGATTTTTCCCATGTTTCAGACATATGAGCTACTCACTTAGAGTTACTAGAATTATCCAGAGATAAGTTCTAGATCAGGTTAGAACTTAACCGGAATCACACAAGCGTGCCCTTGGGCTTACAACTGGCCAAATGCCTTTAGTTGCCAAGTTAAGGCTTGTTCTCTTCCCCAGGCTGAGTCATAACATAATCCGCATAATACCATAAGGATTTTATTAGAGTAACTCTTAAGTTGCTAGCTCATAATGCAGAACATGGTGGTGAAGAACAGGAATTTGGTAATCGCGATTCCTTACCTCGTATTCTTGCACCTCAACCTCTGAAGTTTTACTCCTCCATATCTTTGGTTGGCTCTGATACCATTTTGATTTCTCTCCTACTGAATTGGAATTACAACAACTAGAGATAAGAAGAGATATGGAAAATTTGCAGACTCTAATTGTTATAATGGAAGTTTATTGAGCTGAATGAGATGTGTGCAATGGTGCTACCACCTCCCTTATATAGAGGGCGGGCTGAGCTTATGAGCTCAGCGCTTACATCACAATGCTACAGTGCGCTACAGTGCTATAGTGGTTACAGTGTACTTGCTACAGGTACAGTGTACTTGCTACAGTGCGCACCGCCCTACGTACAGTAACCCTATACTAGAGTACAGAATGTTACAGTGACAATTGTCGTTCATCTACAGTGACGGCTGTCTGTACGACTACGTAACTATAGTGTAGCTACAGTATTTATTCCTTGTCCCCCCCCCCCTCCCACCCCACCCCCCCCCCCCCAAACACACAGTAGCCTGTGGCACTAAAGCCCGAGCAGAATCTGGTTTTACCCAAGCTGAATTTCAGGAATGGTCACACCATGCTAGCCAAACCACACAATCCAACCATGAAATTCTCTATAACTCCCAATTAGTTCCATAAGTTCAGAAAATTTTATTCCAGAATAAAATGATTTAGAAAACAAACTAACTAATTAACGTTGATAAGAAATAAAAAATTACAACACTTGGTGCTGCACAACCAATTAACAGGCTAAGAAAATCAAGTGCCTGGCTCCAATTACAACCATAACTGGTTCATAAAAAGTTCACCTGGTATAATAGCAAAGGTAAAACTGATGACCTGGCTTGCCAAGGCCAAGTATTTTGAAGTTATAGACTTTAAACGGATACCTGTAAAGGGATCTTCAAGACAAATTTTTTAAACTCTTCCCCTGCCATCTGTTATCAGACAGGTAAATTTCTATCCAACACTATCAATCATAATGTTTGTTACCAAATCATATGAATACATAGATTGATTTTCATTACAGAAATACCAAGAACATTTTCTGTAAAAGAACTTAAAATCATTAAACAGTTTACCTGCATTGTGCCAGCACCAAGAACAAGCTGACAAGTTCTGGTGTTGAAAAGTTTCAATATCTCAGCAACACATTGGCCTACTTCAGGAGCTAAGACTGGCAAACATTTACTAATGTCCAAATAGTCAAACAACATCTTGAGCAAGATTAACCCACTGAAAAAGACACAAATGTAAAATTTCAAGTTGAAGTGCACCTCAAGAAAAAGCAAAAAAAAAAAAAACTGAAGTATTAACATAAATAATCAACATCAAGGTACAAAAGGCAGGATGAATTTATGAACTCACTATTTTGGTAGATGGACTGCTAATGTCAAAGATAAGAGTTCACCACAAGAATCACGATAAAGAATGCCCAGCAAAAAATATTGAAGGTGCACACACCAGAGTTTCTCATCAAAAAGGGAAAACTAACCAGTTTACCATGTGATAACCAGTGCCTACATGTACAAGAGTTCGAGAAGTAGATTTAGCAGTTTGATTCTGGTTGATATGCTCATACTGGGCAGAAGGTGCAAGTTCAGCTTTTGTTTCTTGAACTGGTAGAGTTACTGACTCAGTCGAAACTTGCCCAACATGATTTGGATCGGGGAGAACAGATTCGCTTGCATCAGAAAAATGGTGAGAAGTGGGATTCTGATAATCAGATGATGATGAACTTTGATTGTCTGGTATATAAGCTCAGTGTCAATTTGTGGATGAAGAAAAAGACACAACAATGGACCGAAATTCTTCAGGGAAGTCTGAAACCCATGTCTCTCGGTCAAGAACTGCCTTAATCTTTGTCATCTGAAAATACAACCCTCATGGTTCAGCAAAATGTAGGTCATTGTTAACATGTCACAGAAATTACCATGTTACAACAAACTTACTCGCGATTTGTGCTGATTTTGAAGGAATGACTATGACTGTACTTGTAGAGATCCACGGATACTGTACCCGAACCTGCCACCAATCTTTTGAAATGAACCTTATTTAGTATAAGCTTAGGATACTAATAAACATAAGCACGAAGAAGAAAGCCGCCTTCTCAGTAACCACTATAAAACCCATGGTAATGTTATAGATACTCAGAAATTCTTGAATCTTTAATTTAGGGTGAAGAAGATGGTGAACACCAAGAAGTTTAGCCCATCTTGGATGAGCAGCATTACAAGCAGCTACCAAGGCTTCTGTATTTTCTCGCAATTCATCAGCACTACAATTAATTCCCTTTTATCAGAACTGACAAGCAAAAAAACTTGTAAGACAACTCCAAAAACTGTTTCAGAATAACATATAAAGTTGACTAAAAAATGAGTGCACTCCAAGTTACAAAAACAAGAAGTGGCATGATAACAGAACAGAGGTAAGATTTTCTGCAAACTTCCGATGATCTTATTCATATGCTCTGCCCTTTTTATAGGGGCGTCAGGATACAAGCAGAAGAGATGAGCATGCCATCACTTCTGCTACAGACTAAAAACCAAACAAGCTAAGAACCAAGGACAGACAGACCTGTCCTTGATATTCGCAAAGCCAGCCAAGGACAGACAGACCTGCCCTTGATAGCTGTGAAGCACTGGGAAAACATGCACGCGACGTTGACTAACCCACCACGCTTCTGTTGCTGGTGTGGGTGATGGGCTAGAGCTGAAAAGGGCGAGATCGATGGGCCGTTGAAATAGTTAAGTTGAGGGCCCGGCCCAGTTGCTCATCATGCTGTCTCACTGTAGGGTACCATTGGGCCCAAAATTTGTTTGTGGCCCGTAGTCTATAGCACTCATTTGCCTTTAGGGCGTGCAGCTCCCGAAATTGTATCAATGCTGATATTGCCTCTCGGGAGGCCTGTTCCTCCAAGTGTCGTAGGTCACCTCTGATGGACTCTTGTACTTCTGCAGGGGCTGCTGGGTCACCAAGCAGGTTGAGTAGTTGCTTGTACTGGAGAACCGGTCCAGCAGGCCCATTAGTTGTTGTAGTGCTCTGGGCCTTGGTAGTGTTTGCACCTTGTGCAGGGCCAAGGAAATTAGGTGAAGTTGTTCTTGCTCCTTGTCGCTCGGCCATCCTGAAAATACTGCAGAGCAGACCAGCCGGGATAAGGAATCAGCTAACTGATTGTTACTCCCGTCAATGTGCTCAAATTGGATGGTCACCCCTGTGCCTGTAATATAGTCAGCAAACGCAAGCCACCTAACCCTCGATGGCTTGTTATTTGCAGATTTGTTGAAGAAGCTGATTATCGCTTGACAATCAGTTCTGATGACCAGCTCTGCCCTGTCCAAATAATAAATTTTAAGAGATTCAAGAGAGTTCATCACCGCGTATATTTCTGCATCAATGGCTGATTTGGGTGGGTTGTATTTCCCGCTTGCATATGCACACACCCTTTCTGTGGATCTAGGATCAAATTTTTGCATCTTCCACTTGCATACGCCTCCCCAGCCGTCCATACAGCCGTCAGCCTCCAGTACTAGGTAGCTCCCTTCAGGTGGGACTTCAAGATCTGGTAGAGCTTGCACCAGGCCCTTAATTTGCTTGACCAGATCCCAATCTCTCGAATTCCATCTTTTTTCCCCTGTAGGACTAGTCTTGGAATATAGAGGCCCTAGCAACTTACCCAGGTTTGGTATGTAATTACGGGCATAGTTCAGTATGCCCAGCCATGATCTGAGTCCCTTCGTCGTCTTCAACTCATGGTCCAGGACAGTTGCTATTTTCTTAATGATATGAGGTTGAAGCTTTATCTTCTGGCTGCCGATGATGGCACCTAGGAACTCAACTTCCTTGACTGCAACCTTCATCTTTGTTGGACTGAGGACTAGCCCATTGTTCTCACATATTGCCAGCATAGTCTGTAGGTGCTCCGCATGCTGTTCTTCTGTCTCAGAGAATACTAAAATGTCGTCAATATAAATAGTTATAAAGCTCTCTGTACCTGTGAAGCATTGATCCATCTTCCTCTGGAAGATAGCTGGCGCGTTCTTCAGTCCGAATGGCATTACCAGCCATTCATATAGGCCCTCAGGAACCCAGAAGGCAGTCCACTCCACCGAGTCAGGATGCATTGCGACTTGGTGGAAACCGCTCTTTAGGTCAAATTTGGAGTAAATTTTACTCCGGCTTACTCTCTTCAATATGGTGTTAATGCCTGGAAGGTTGTACTGATCTTTGTTAGTCAGATCATTCAGCCTTTTGTAATTAAAAACAAGGCGCTCCTTTCCCTTGATCTCTTGCCCTGTGGCTGGATCAATGCTTGTCCCTGAGTTCACTATGATGGCCGTTGTCCTGTGCCTGCTCTGGCTTGGCCTGATTACCTTGATATCCACCAAAGCCCGTATGTGCCTTCTGAAAGCATCATGTAACTGGGGGGTTACATGTCTCAGAGGCTTGTCGGTGATTGTAAACTCTGGGTTCTTCAGGTCCAGGTGGCATACTACCTGGTTCTTTGTCCAGTGCCGTAGAGGGTCCTCTCCGATGTAGCGTCCCTGAGCCGCTGCATCAATGGCTCGAACTTCATTAGGAAGGTCCTCCTGCTCTCTTCCTTGTTATAGTGGACGGATTCTTGGATACTGATGTACTCGTCCTCCTCAAGGTCGAGTTCTTCCAATGCCGCTGTAATAGCTGCAGCTGGGGTAGTGTTGATAATGGTAAGGTTTTTATAAAAAGTAACAACACTTCCCTCAATTCGTACCCCTCCCTGCATAGCTCGGATGAAGTTACACCCGATGATCATCTGAATTCCGTCGCCAAGTTCCATCCGGAAGCTGTACGTGTAGGGAATACGAAAGACGTTCTCCCCGATGTACATATGTCCCTGCTTGAGCTTTCGGTTGGCTGTTTGCTTCGAGTTGATGCCGCTGAAGTGGACGATGAAGCTATTGCATTCGGTGGCTTCCAGAGGTATTGAGGACTCATCTACGCAGCAGGTAGTGGCTCCAGTATCCAGGATTGCTCTGACCTAAAATTTTGTAAGTCCAGGGATCTCAAGTTCTACCTGCATGTTATACAGCATGTTCTTGACGATCCTCTGGTTTGAGTGCTGCTGCCCCTCCTCTTGGCTTGCCGTAGAAATTTTATGAACGCTCTCCTGGATTAATACGTTCGCGCCTTTAGAGGTGGACACTTCTTTTCCTTTTGCCTGAAGCCGACGTCTGTCTGCTTCTTCTAGCACTTCCTGATCCTGTCGGAGCTTTTTCTCCAATTCTAGCTCCCGGACCTTTCCTTTATAGAACTCGACCTCCGCCTTTAGGCGTTCTATTTCTCCATTGCACCAGGCTATATAGTATTGCTGCTCCTGGAGCAACTGATGTGAAGAAAGCTGCGCTGGTGCTGCTGGTTCGACTGGAACCTGCTTTTTAAAATAAAAGGGGCCACAGAGATTGCATACCGAAACTTTGCAGCTTGAGCAGTGTATCCGCGCTCTCTGCATCGTCTTCCTTTTACAGCATGAACAGCTTTCATATTGTGCTGGTATGAAGGCGTTGTGTTCCCACTGGTGTAGACAGTTCATCTGCTCTTCCGGTAGCTTTATCAGTGGCCTATAGCTGCCTTCAAGCTCTCCAAGCATAAAAATAGTTTCTTTTGCTGTAGGAAGCATTGTCCTGAGTGCTTGCTCGGCCTCCTTATCTTCATTCTCCGAGACGCTAAAAATGGCGTCGCTTTCAGCTTCCCCTTCATGGACTGACAGGACGCCATAGTCCTCTGGTATTGCTATCTGCTCAAGAACCGCCATTCTTCTTACATTTTTCTTCTCATTAGGGCACTCCCTGGTGAAGTGTCCTTCCTGTCCGCAAAGGAAACACCTGCACTTCCTATTCCTCAGTAGGTGTTTCCATTTTTTGACCCTTATGTGTGTTTCATGGGGTTTACCCCGGTATGTCTTTGACCTCCTCAGCCCATACCTCTTTTCCTTCGGATAGTATCCAGTTATTGGTATTTGGCTACAGAACGAGAGGTCCTTCAATGACCTCCGGAATGCCGCTTCCTTGCATTCCGCTTCCAAGTACTTATGCGCGAAGAGGATGCGCGGTAGTACACCTACTTGGACGCCTGAATACTTCTGATCAAATGCCTCCTTTATGCACCTTCCCAAATCTGCAGGCATTTTCAGCCAGAACTTCTCAGACAGCTCTGCTCCAGTATACAATCTCCCTGATTTAGCAGAGAGCCTTAAGTAGTCATTCATATATCTGACAATGTTTTTGACATTGTCGCAAGATAGGCGCTCGAGGTCCCGGTATGCTTCATCTTGGATGGCTGTAGAGCCGGTTGTTGGGTCTTCTAATGTGAACACATGCCGCATCTGGGATAGTATATTTTGTGTTCCCTCTCGCCCTTCCCCAGTTGTTATTAGGCCTTGGTACTCGACGCTGTATTGCATGCGCCATTGAACCCATGTAAGTTTCTCTACTTCCCCCAGCAGATTCTCGATATAATCAAGCTTATCTCTTACATCTGTGAAAGCCATGCTCGCCACGTGATTCCGGGTTATCGACTCCCATCTGGAGAAGGCGTCATCGAACATTCCTAACTGCTCAGGGATGACGAAGAGAGCCCCCCCGTTCTGCTGGGCTGAGGGCAGTGTCCACATCTCATTATTTACTGCCCTCTTGAATGTGGCTCTCTCAGGAACCCTGAAAATTGGTTCATGCCTGTGAGATGTTTCAGCTGGTGGATAGCTGGGAGGCCCCATTGACACATCAGCAGGAGGCTGGTATGGCGAGGTAACTGCACTGGATGAGAAAATTGACTCTGACAACCTTCTAAGTGCTGGGTACTCCAGGTTAAGTTCCTCAATTCCCGCAGCAATTATGTTGTCGCCGCCTTCAACCTCATCATCTGGGTATTCATCCCAAATTGGTGCGAGCACATCTTCCTTATTGGCGGGTAAGTCCCATACTGGTGCTTCCTTCCTTGTCGGGTAGTCAGTCGCTCCTTCTTCCTGGAGTTCTTCACTTAGGCAGAAATAGAAGAAGGTCCCTTCCTCGATGTCAGGTTCATCCTGAGGTTTAGCTATGGACCGAGGTGCAGAGGCCCCTGGGCGTGCATCCTCTGCATAGCCTCCTTCAGGAGTTACCTGCTTGTGGTCGGGTCCCATGATAAATACTGCAACTAAATGCCTAGCGATTTCTTCCTCGTCGCTCGGCAGCTCTCCTCCTTTCTCGTAGACTGATACCCTTGGTGTGGTACTTGCATAGTTTCGGAAACTAAGGGCAATGCTTCCATTAAGCAGTTCTCGGCTTAGCACTTCTGTCGGCTGTAGAGGGTTAGGTGTCCTTGTTGGTTTCACCGTCCAGTTGTGGCCTTGGATACTCTCAGCCGAGTACCGCCTTCCTGGAAGTGCCTTCACTCCATGGCTCACCAGATACTCTGCTACTCCTTTGACCTCGTAGGCAAACCCTACATTTGGTGTGTTAGAGAGTCTGCCGATGAGGCCTCTGGTGACCAGCAAGTTGGCCTCGCTGTTCTGCCACTGCCTATAGCCCTTTGTTAGAATGGATACCTGAATGTTTCTGTAAAAGTCACCAATGGTTAACATGATATTGGGAATAACATAAACAAGTTGGCTTCCCCTGGCTAAGTCCACCTCCATGGTGGCTATGATGGATTTATCTCCAATCCAATGGTTATCCCTAAAGAGGACAAGGGATAGAGTACCTTCCTCCTATCTGTGGAGGGTTTGTATCCTTACTTGCAGTACACCCAAATGGATGTAGTTGAAACCACTCTGTTGAAGTTGACGGAAGCTCTCGTCCTGGATGAACCTCCGGTCTTGCTGATCATCGTCAGTGCATAGTATCGCCTCCTCAGATCTATGCATATAGACCCGGTGGTGGTCGTCATCACTTCGAGAATGGTACAATACTTCAGCTGGAATAATGGAGGCCCGCTCCCTCATAGATATCCTGAGGTCAGCCTGCGGGTCAATGTGTTGTCCAAGAACATGCTGGGTCGCCGATCTCCTGGTCAGGCGTCTCCCAAGTCTTCTGGCTCCTTGCTGAACGTTGTGGAGCCTTCGCTGCCCTCGGCTGTATTGCCTGATGCTATCCTCAAACAAGGGGGGAGGGTTCGAGGAAGATGGTTGTTCGGCCATGGTATGTCAGTGCTGGTACCAAGTTTACTGTTCTCCTGCTTAAGGATTTGAAATGGGTCACGGAACACCCGTAGAGTGCCCTGAGTCTCCTTGGGCTTCTCTTGCAACTGTTTAAGGAAAAGCAAGTTTTTCCGGACCTCTGCTATCGTTTTGTGTAATTCCCCTATGGGGTGTCCCTCTTCCTGGGTGAAGTGCCCTGACTCCCTAAGCAGTTTTGTTACTAAGTCACGGAGCTCTCCTCTTGATGGTGGTCGGTTATCTAGGAACACGGATGTTAGGTTTTTAACTGCCTCCTTTAGGTTTGAAACTTCTTGCTCTAGATGCTCACACCTTTCAATGATTTGCTTAAAATGCTTAAGATGGACTCTGGACGAAAGGTAAGTGCGGTCGTAGATGACGGCTAAGTTGTGTGCTAACTGGCTTAGTGTTACTGGTTGTGATGAGATTAGGTCAAGATACTCCAGATTAGAGGTTCTAGATCTGCTATACCAATCCAGCACGGACTTTTCCCAAACATCAGACATCCAAGTGCCCCCGAAGATTGTTCATAGAGCCAGGTTCAGGAATGCTAGTGATGAGGGAATCACACGGATGTTTTCCTTGGTCTTACCATCACTGCCAAGATGAGATCCGTTCTTTTTCCCCTCGATCTTAGCACTCACAGATAACCAAGCTCATACTGCGAACCCTCAAGTGCTCCTGGTTCCTAACGCCTGAGAAAACCAAGCAGATACTTGGTATAGCAACCTTTCCCCCGAAAACCCTTTGTATCTCAACCCAAAGAGATTTCACGCTTGAGCCATATCTCTACACATAGCTCTGATACCAGGTTTGTTGCGGAAATAAAACAGGAATTTAGCTAAAATAAGCTTAACTTACAAATAATATGGCTGGAATTCTCAGAGTGCTTGAAGAACAGAACAGAGGTAAGATTTTCTGCAAACTTCCGATGATCTTATTCATATGCTCTGCCCTTTTTATAGGGGCGTCAGGATACAAGCAGAAGAGATGAGCATGCCATCACTTCTGCTACAGACTAAAAACCAAACAAGCTAAGAACCAAGGACAGACAGACCGGTAGAATCCGATGAAAAGGAAATAATCTAGAAATGAAGGGTGCAATGAAAAAAGGCACATTGGCAACAATAATAGGTTCCCTGGGCTTTCATATGCTGACATCTTATCACTCACGAGAAACCACTATCATCATTCTGATAGCTTCTGTGTGATGAGAAGATCAACCATATTGACATCACAGTTGATACCTGCCCTTAAATTCATTCCACATAATTCAATCTTGTGGCATCTGTAAAAATGAGTTTCAACTATAATACATATCTCAGCACATAATCTGGTCTCTATCACAATTGCCAAAATTTGATGCCTTCTGGGGAGTGTATGTCTGAGGATGCATAGGCTCATTTGTAGGCACAGGTTTGCAGTCAATTCAGCAAATCAAATGACTAGCCATAATAGATAGTTGAGGCCAGAAGCCATGGGAAAGATAAAAGAACACAGCAAGATTCTCTCATTTAAAATGTCTAAACCACTTCATTGAATTAATCAGATTTTTTTTCACTTATAAACTGCAATAAGAGGTCTTAATGTGTCTTTTTCTCCTTGCCCACTATAAAAAACAATAAACACCTATATAATATACATCTCACTTCCATCAAGGTTACAGTGTGCAGTGCCTGTCCTGCAACTGGTCTCCAATCTAACTGCTTGAATGTCGGTCTTGCTGACAGTTGCTTACTTGACCGCTACTTCTTCCGTTAAAGAAAGGGGGGTCTCATTCAACTGTTGCTACCTGACAGCCAATGAGGCTTGCTTGGCCACTGCACTGACTTGATTCTCATTTCCTTATATTATATTAGGAAGAAATTTCTTTCTAGTTTGTGATTTGTGACTGACCCTACTAAGCCATAACTCCATCTCAGGATCCTTTTACAGTTTGCTACTTTCTAGCTCTTAGCTTTACTACCTCTACTGAGAAGCTCTCTCTCGCTTCAGGTTTGCCCAATCAAATTATTCTTTTTCCTTTGCAAACCAACCAGCCACTTTTTGAAAATGATATTTCCTACACCAGGAACTGCTTTATAAAAAAAATGTTGATCGATTGATGTAGGATGCTCAAAGGAAGTTCAGAAAATATCAAAAAGAAGCTAATTCAGAGTCAAGAGGCCATGGCAAATGATCTGATTCACTGATTCACTCTTTTATTTTACTAAGAATTTATCTAACTTAGTACCTTCCTATGTTGAAATTCTCTTCATTATGATGTCATGAGTCTCTCCTAGTATGAGTTAATTAGGTCTTATTCGCAGATTCCACCAACCCAAGATTAACTTTGAGCTGAATCCTATTCAGTTTAGGACTTGGGGAGAATGAATCATTATTTAGGATTTTTATTCTCGGAGGTTAATTTATTTAGGACTTCTCTACCAACCCAATCAATGGGTTCAAGCTGAGTTGTATTCAGTTTAGGACTTGGAAAGCTAGAAACCTACTCAAATAGGACTTCTGGTATTTGTATAAATAGGCCTTCAGACCTATGGACGGGGGAACCACTATTATTCTCAATAAAATTCTGCTTTAGTGAATTTTCTCTTTTCCTTGTGGATTCAAGGAGTTCTTAACAGAGACAACGGTGTTTTTATCATCTACCATGTTTGTTGCTACGTCAAGTGGTATCAGAGCGAGGCTCTCCTTGCCTAATATCTAACGACAACGTAACCAGCCTCAACCCTAAGGACGGTGCTCCTGTGGGTAATCACATCAGCTGTGAGTATTTTGACTGGACCATGGAGGCAATCCAAAACTCACTTGCAAGCTTGATGCTGAGGATGGATCAATTTGAAGGCCTGAATCAACCATGTCGACGGATCGATGAAGTGACACACGATCCAATTGGTCGAGAAAAGGCTCTGCAAGTGAATCCCAAAGAGTTTACAAATCCTTGAAAACTCCAGCGATGAAGAAATTGAAGAAATCCTTCACCGACCAGTTTCTGAGCATAATAAACATCATGATTTTTGCTTGAAGATTGATCTCCCATCTTTCAATGGCCAACTTCAGATGGAAGATTTTCTCGATTGGCTTGCTGAAGTGGAACGGTTCTTCGACTACATGGAGATTCCAGATTCGAAGAAAGTGAAGCTTGTTGCTTACCGACTCAAGGGGGTGCATCAGCATGGTGGGAATGCATCGAGCTGGAAAGGACACGCCAAAATAAAGCTCCAATTCGAGTATGGCCACGGATGAAGGCTTTTCTCTAAAAGCAATTCCCTCCCATCGATTATGACCAGGTACTCTTTCAGCAATATCAAAATTGTTGACAGGGTAATCGCAGTGTGAAGGTATATGCTGAGGAGTTCTTTGCCTATCAGCACGTAATAATCTAGCAGAGACTGAATCCCTTCAAGTGGCAAGATTCATCGGTGGGTTACGCACAACCATCCAAGATAGGATTTCCTTGCAACCTATTTGGATGGTTAATGAGGCTGTGCGGAGTGCAACTCGTGTGGACTCCCAATTGGAGCGACCAGTCATCAGAAATCAGGAGGGGAGAACAATTGGTGAGAATTCAAAAGGAGAAGCAGAAGGAGAAGTAGAAGGAGAAGGAGAAGGAGAAGAAGAAGGAGAAGAAGAAGGAGAAGCAGAAGGAAAAGGAGAAGCAGAAGGAGCAGGAAGAAGGAGAAGCAGAAGGAAAAGGAGAAGCAGAAGGAGCAGGAGAAGGAGAAGAAGAAGGAGACAGAGAAGGAGAAGGAGAAGGAGAAGGAGAAGGAGAGGGGGAAGGAGAAGAAGAAGAAGAAGAAGAAGACGGAGAAGCAGAAGGATAAGGAGATGGAGAAGGAGAAGTAGAAGCAGAAGGAGACGGAGAAGGAGAAGGAGGAGAAGAAGGAGAAGGAGAAGAAGAAGGAGAAGCAAAAGGAGAAGCAGAAGGAGAAGGAGAAGCAGAAGGTGAAGAAGAAGGGGAAGGAGAAGGAGACGGAGAAGGAAAAG
This sequence comes from Trichopus zeylanicus subsp. travancoricus, assembly GCA_005019695.1. NCBI lineage: Eukaryota > Viridiplantae > Streptophyta > Magnoliopsida > Dioscoreales > Dioscoreaceae > Trichopus > Trichopus zeylanicus. Next base: position 20,912 of record RXID01016828.1, read on the forward strand.
AAGAAGGAGAAGTAGAAGAAGGAGAAGGAAAAGAAGAAGGTGAAGGAGAAGCAGAAGGAGAGGGAGAAGAAGAAGGAGAAGAAGAAGGTGAAGCAAAAGGAGAAGGAGAAGTAGAAGGAGAAGGAGACGAAGAAGGAGAAGGAGACAGAGAAGGAGAAGGAGAATCAGAAGGAGAAGGAGAAGAAGAAGGAGAAGGAGAAAGAGAAGGAGAAGGATAAGGATAAGAAGAAGGAGACGGAGAAGCAAAAGGAGAAGGAGAAGGAGAAGGAGAAGGAGAAGAATGAGAAGCAGAAGTAGAAGGAGAAGGAGAAGAAGAAGAAGAAGGAGAAGGAGAAGCGGAAGGAGAAGGAGAAGGAGTGGCAGAAGGAAAAGAAGAAGGAGAAGCAGAAGGAGTAGCAGAAGGAGAAGTAGAACGAGACGGAGAAGCAGAAGGAGAAGGAGAAAAAGAAGGCACTAGAGAAGAAGAAGGAGAAGGAGAAGGAGAAGGAGAAGAAGAAGGAGCAGGAGAAGGAGAAGGAGAAGCAGAAAGAGAAGAAGAAGGAAATGGAAAAGCAAAAGGAGAAGGAGAAGCAAAAGGAGAAGGAGAAGCAGAAGGAGAAGAAGAAGGAGAAGTAGAAGGAGAAGGAGAAGTAGAAGGAGAAGGGGAAGGAGAAGGAGAAGGAGAAGGAGACGGAGAAGGAGAGGGAGAGGGAAAGGAGAAGGAGAAGGGGAAGGAGAAGGAGACGGAGAAGGGGAAGGAGAAGGAGACGGAGAAGGGGAAGGAGAAGGAGATGGAGAAGGAGAAGGAAAAGGAGAAGGGGAAGGAGAAGAAGAACGAGAAGGAAAAGCAGACGAAGAAGCAGAAGGAGAAGAAAAATAAGAAGGAGATGATGAATAACAACTCAAATCAGGTATTATTTCATCATCCTTAAGTGGTGAAATTTTTTTTGGCATTTTCACATCTTCACTAGTAAATTTTGGATAAGATAATTGGTCCTCTCCAAAGATAATATTGTGATTTGTATCACTAGTAACTTTGCAGCTTTGATTGAAACTCTCAATATGTGCTGGTGACTTCTCTTGTAAACTGAAAATTTCTTGAGAACTATTAGTAGGCATGTACAAATCTTCATTTTGACTTGCTTCATCCATAGGAAAGTGATGTAGGACACTCAAAGGAAGTTCAAGAATATCAAAAGAAGCTAATTCAGAAGTCAAGGGGTCATGACAAATGATTTGATTCACTCTTTTATTTAAAATTAGGATTTACCTTACTTAGTACCTTTCTATGTTTAAAATTCTCTTCATTATGATGTCTTAGGTCTTATTCTCGGATTCTACCAACCCAAGACCAATTTTGGACTGAATCCTATTCAGTTTAGACTTGGGAAGGATGAATCTTTATTGAGGATTTTATTTTCATAGGTTAACTTATTTAAAACTTTCTACCAACCCAATTAATGGGTTGAAAACTGAGTTATATTCAGTTTAGGACTTGGGAAGCTAGAAACTTACTCAAATTGGATTTCTGGTATTTGTATAAATAGGCCTTCAGTCCTATGGACGGAGACAACTTTTATTCTCAATAAAGTTCTACTTTAGTGAATTTTCTCTCTTCCTTGTGGATTCAAGGAGTTCTTAACAGAGGCAACGGTGTTTTCCTCATCTACCACGCTTGTTGCTACGTCAAGTGGTATCAGAGCGAGGCTCTCCTTGCTTAATGTCTAACGACGACGCAACCAGCACCAACCCTAGGGACGGTGCTCCTGTGGGTAATCACATCAGCCGTGAGTATTTTGATTCGACCGTGGAGGCAATCCAAAACTCACTTTCAAGGTTGATGCTGAGGATGGATCAACTTGAAGGCCTGAATCAACCACGTCGACGAATTGATGAAGTGACTCGCGATCCAATTGGTCGAGGAAAGGCTCCGCAAGTGAATCCAAAGGGTTTACAAATCCTTGAAAATTCCAGCGACGAAGAAGTTGAAGACATCCTTCGCCGACCAGTTTTTGAGCATGATAGACATCATGATTTTCGCTTGAAGATTGATCTCCCATCTTTCAATGGCCAACTTCAGATCGAAGATTTTCTCGATTGGCTTAAGTGGAACGGTTCTTCAACTACATGGAGATTCCAAATTCGAAGAAAGTGAAGCTTGTTGCTTACCGACTCAAGGGGGGTGCATCAGAATGGTGGGAACGCATCCAGTTGGAAAGGACACACCAAAATAAAGCTCCAATTCGAGCATGGCCACGGATGAAGGCTCTTCTCGAAAAGCAATTCCTTCCCATAGATTATGATCAGGTACTCTTTCAGCAATATCAAAATTGTCGACAGGGTAATCGTAGTATGAAGGCATATGCTGAGGAGTTCTATCGCCTATCAGCACGTAATAATCTAATAGAGACTGAATCTCATCAAGTTGCAAGATTCATCGGTGGGCTACGCACAACCATCCAAGATAGGATTTCTTTACAACCTATTTAGATGGTTAATGAGGCTGTGAGAGTGCAACTCGTGTGGAATCCCAATTGGAGCGACCTGTCATCAGAAATCAGGTGGGGAGAACCATTGGTGAGAATTCAAAAGGAGCACAATCTATTTCTAATAGAGGTGTAGCTACACAACCTCCTCGACCTCCCACACAAGTGAGTCTTGAAGCTAGACCTACAAGGCCATTAGGAAATGCCACATCAGCAAAGAACCCAAGTTCAAATCCTGATCTAAAGTGCTATCGTTGTGAAAAAATTGGACATTATTCTAATGTTTGTCCAGCACGACAACCTGTGAACTTGGCTATTGAAGATAATTTTGTTGCTGACAATTTACATGACTCAAAAGATGATGACCTTGCTTGTGATTAAGAAAACTATGAAGATGGAATATTCGAGGAGCCTGATGGTGAACGGTCATCTTTAGTAGTTCGAAATCTGATGTACATCCCAAAGCAAGAGGAAAACCTACAACGTCACAATATCTTTCGCACTCGATGCACAGTAAATGATAAGATCTGTGACATGATTATTGATGGGGGAAGCAGTGAAAACATCATCTCCAAGACTATGGTTGACAAGCTTCAATTGAAGACGGAATCACATCCTTCTCCCTACAAGATCGGCTGGATTAAAAAGGTTGGTGAAACCAAGGTAACTGAATGGTGTCAAATTTGTTTTTCCATTGGAAAATTCTACAAGGATGAGGTAACCTGTGATGTTGTGAAGATGAATGCATGCCATATTCTTCTTGGCAGACCTTGGCGATAGAGGTTCTACACATTGTGGGCGAGACAATCGCTACATCTTCTTCAAAGATGGAAAGAAAATTATCCTCACCCCCATTGGCGAAGAGCGTCGATCCAAAAGTTTACAAGAGGAGGGTCACTCCTTCCTGATTGTGCAAAATTTTATAAACGAGGCTAAAGAGACATCCCAAATATTTATTGTGATTGAGAAAGGAATGGAGACAATGCCCACTGAAGCTCCAAAAGGCTTGCAACCCTTCCTAGATGAATTCAAGGAAATCATGCCCGATGATCTTCCTGATGAACCACCCCCAATGAGAGATATTCAGCACCATATTGACCTTGTTCCTAGAGCGAGTTTACCAAATCTGCCCCACTACAGAATGAGTCTAAAAGAGTTACAAATTTTACAAGACAAGGTTGAGGAGTTGATCAAAAAAGGAATGGTCAGAGTCAGCATGAGCCTATGTGCAGTTCCGGTCTTATTGACACCTAAGAAAGATGAAAGTTGGCGGATGTGTGTAGATAGTCGAGCTATCAACCGAATCACGGTAAAGTATAGATTCCCAATTCCTCGCTTAGAGGACATGTTGGACATGTTGGAAGGGTCAAAGGTTTTCTCCAAGATAGATTTGAGGAGTGGATACCATCAAATCAGAATTAGACCCGGTGATGAATGGAAAACTGCTTTCAAAATAAAAGGAGGACTTTATGAGTGGCTTGTTATGCCTTTTGGACTCTCAAATGCACCAAGTACCTTCATGCGATTGATGAATCAGGTACTCAAACCTTTCATTGGTCATTTTGTTGTTGTTTACTTTGATGATATCCTGGTGTACAGTCATAATGAAGAAAAATATAAAAGGCATCTAACAGAAGTACTTACTGTGCTGAAGAAAGAAGTTGTACATCAACTCAAAGAAATGCCAATTTATGACTGACCACTTGGTGTTCTTGGGTTTCGTTGTAAGTGCTGAAGTCATTCATGTTGATGAAGAAAAGGTAAAAGCTATTAAGGAATGGCCTATACCCAGAAGTGTATCAGAAGTTAGAAGCTTTTATGGTCTGGCGACATTCTATCGGAGGTTTGTCAAAAACTTTAGTTCCATTATGGCACCAATAACTGAATGTTTGAAGCAACGCAAGTTCTCCTGGACTCAAGAAGCTGATAGATGCTTCGAGTTGATTAAGGAGAAGTTATCTACTGCACCTATTTTGGCATTGCCTAGCTTTGAGAAGTTATTTGAGGTAGATTGTGATGCTTCGTACATAGGCATTGGAGCCGTTCTATCCCAGGAAGGAAGACCAGTAGCTTTCTATAGTGAAAAGTTGAATGAAGCTCGAAAGAAGTGGTCAACTATGAGCTGGAATTTTATGCTGTTGTGCAAGCAGTTCGTCATTGGAAGCACTATCTAATTCAACGAGAGTTCATTCTATATACTGACCATAAAGCTTTGAAATTCATTGATAGCCAGAAGGACTTAAATCGCATGCATGGTCGATGGTCATCATTCTTACAGCAATACACCTATGTTTTGAAACACAAATCTGGACAAAAAAATAAGGTGGCAAATGCTTTGAGCCGTAGGGCAGCCTTGATGGTAACTATAAGCAACAAAGTTGAAGGGTTGGATTATTTGAAGGAATTGTTTGCTGAAGATGAAGATTTTAAAGAGGGGTATAGAAAGTGCCAAGCAGGACAAAGAAGTGATTTATATCTCCATGAAGGCTTTCTCTTTAAGGGTTCTCGTCTTTGCATTTCAAGGTGCTCATTGAGAGAAAAGGTGGTGAAAGAGTTGCATAGCAGTGGCTTAGCAGGACATCTTGGGCGTGACAAGAGCATTGCACTAGTTGAAGAGCGCTACTACTAGCCACAACTTAAAAGGGATGTTGGTCGCTTTGTACAAAGATGCTATGTATGCCAAACAGCCAAAGGAAGCTCTCAAAACACTGGCCTATAACCATTGCCTGTGCAAATGCCCCATGGGAGGATCTATCGATGGATTTTGTTTTGGGCCTCCCTGACTCAATGAGGCTTAGATTCAGTATTTGTTGTTGTCGACAGATTTTCCAAGATGACACACTTCATTCCATGTAAGAAAACAGCAGATGCAACAAGGGTGGCTAATCTATTCTTTCAAGAGATTGTAAGGCTACATGGAGTGCCAAAGACTATCACTTCAGATCGTGACACAAAATTTCTAAGTCACTTTTGGAAGACATTGTGGAAGCGATTTGATACGTCTCTATAATTTAGTAGTGCTTATCATCCGCCAAACAGATGGACAAACTGAAGTGGTGAATCGAACACTTGTAAATATCATTGGTGTCTTGCAAGAGACAACCAAGCAGTGGGACTATGCCATCGCACAAGCTGAATTTGCTTTCAATAACATGAAGAACAGGTCCACGGGAAAATCGCCATTTGAAATTGTCAATGGAAGAACACCAAAACACCCGCTGGATTTGGTGGTGTTGCCCAAATTACCAGGAACAAGCATAGCTGCAGACAATATGGCGGAGAGAATTATTGAAGTGCATACTGAGGTAAAGAAGAAATTAGAAGAATCCAATGCCAAATACAAAATTAAAGCGGACATTCATAAGCGTTCAAAAGAGTTTCAAGAAGGAGATCCGGTGATGGTGCACTTGAGGAAGGAACGATTTCCAGCTGGAACTTACAACAAACTGAAACAGAAGAAAATTGGGCCACTGAAGATACTGAGAAAGATAAACAACAATGCCTATGTCATCGACCTCCCGAAGGATTTGGGGATCTCAAACACTTTTAATATTCAAGATTTGTTTGACTACTATGCACCTGAGGACTGCACATTACGACAAAGTAACTCGAGGACGAGTTCTTTACAAGAAGGGGACACTGATGTAGGACACTCAAAGGAAGTTCAAGAATATCAAAAGAAGCTAATTCAGAAGTCAAGGGGCCATGACAAATGATTTGATTCACTCTTCTATTTAAACTTAGGATTTACCTTACTTAGTACCTTTCTATGTTTAAAATTCTCTTCATTATGATGTCTTAGGTCTTATTCTCGGATTCCACCAACCCAAGACCAATTTTGGACTGAATCCTATTCAGTTTAGGACTTGGGAAGGATGAATCTTTATTTAGGATTTTATTTTCGTAGGTTAACTTATTTAGAACTTCTACCAACCCAATTAATGGGTTTAAACTGAGTTATATTCAGTTTAGGACTTGGGAAGCCAGAAACTTACTCAAATTGGATTTCTGATATTTGTATAAATAGGCCTTCAGTCCTATGGACGGGAGACAACTTTTATTCTCAATAAAGTTCTACTTTAGTGAATTTTCTCTCTTCCTTGTGGATTCAAGGAGTTCTTAACAGAGGCAACGATGTTTTCCTCGTCTACGACGCTTGTTGCTACGTCAGAAAGGTATTTAGAATTACTTTTCCACTATCATCTTCTTCTTTGGCATTCATCATTATAGAGGAACAAGGTGTATAGGAAGAAATCATAGTAGAATTCATGACAAGACTAACCTTTGAATGATTTATCTCAAAATTTGTTATTTTCTGTTGAAATTTTTGAGAATCTAGATTGAATTTTACCTTTTCTTGAATCTCATGCTTCAATTTGGTGCGTACCTCCTCATAATGAACAAAGTAGTCCTCTTGTAGGAATTTTCTTTCTAAAAGATGCCGCATCTCTAACCATGTTTGGAGTTTTTGATGACCATAATTTAGTTTTTGTTGTTGAAGTTGCTCCCACCATGCTGAAGCTTGCCGCTTGAGTTTTAATTCAACAATCTTAGTTTTCATTATCTTAGGAACCTTTAGACGTCTAAAGAAGTCTTCAAGTTGTTCTGCCCAATCAAGAAAGTTTTCATATCTGTGAAAATCATAAAGCTGATTTGAAGAAGCTATCTCATGTGATAATCTCCAAGACATCAAACCGCGAGCCTCTTCGACGATCAATTGATGAACTTGATTCTTACTTTCAATTTGTTTTAAAGCTTCATACTTCCTAGTGATAGAAGCAAGAAAACTTTATTTGATCAAATCTGGAATTTGATAATCTCCTAGATCACCGTCCATGGAGTTGTCCCACCAACTACGATCAATAAAGTTGAGCTCAGGAACAACGTCCTCTGATACCACTATGTGACACCCCCGACCCAGCACGATATTGTCCCTGGGCATCTGCGGCCCACGGCCCACCCGACCCCAAGATTTTGTTTTCCCAGTTCCTCGGAAAAGGCCTCTTTATTGGGTCTATGGCAGTCATCATATTTAGCCCAGTATCAACTCCAACACTTTGTCGATGTGGGAGTAAAGATAACTACTACCAGTTACAGGCCCACTACCTGCCTACTGGCCCATTGGCCCCACTAGGCCTTACACCTATGTGACGCCCCCGACCCAGCATGATATTGTCCCTAGACGTCTGCGGCCCACGACCCACCCGACCCCAGGATTTTGTTTTTCCCAGTTCCCCAGAAAAGACCTCTTTATTGGGTCTATGGCAGTCATCATATTTAGCCCAGTCTCAACTCCAACACTTTGTCGATGTGGGAGTAAAGACAACTACTACCAGTTACAGGCCCACTGCCTGCCTACTGGCCCACTGGCCCCACCGGGCCTTACAATCTCCCCCGCCAAGGGCTCAACGTCCTCGCTGAGCTAGCCCACACTGATCAATAGGTGCGGAGTGGCCCTAATACCACTTGTTGGGGAGCCGCAAGAGTGTCAAACCAGATCTATATAGTGAGTCAGACACCGAACCATCCCAAAAGCTCAAGCTCATGGGATATGAGTCTTTTCACTATATCTATTGGACTCTATCCATCCAATATCCGATGTGGGACTAATTCATCACACCTGACATTATAACAATCTCCCCCTTCAGGTGTGATTTGACCACATCAATTTAACACTCTTAATCAAGAACTCTTTTACTTGACCACTTTCATC
>RXID01016829.1:0-24987 GCA_005019695.1 Trichopus zeylanicus subsp. travancoricus
GTAGTAGTAGTTGTTGTACTTACTAGTAGTAGTAGATGCAGCCGTTGTAGTGACAGTAGCAGTGGTGGTAGTAGTAGCAGTACTCGTAGTAGTGGTAGAAGTAGTAGCAATTGAAGTAGTAGTAGTAGTAGCAATAGTTATAGTTACAATAGCATTAGTAATGGTAGTAGCTATAGCAGTAGCAGTAGTAGCAGTAGTTGTAGTAGTAGTTATAGTAAAAGTAATTGTAGCATTAGCAGTAGTTGTAGTAGTAGCAGTAGTAATAGCAGCAACAGCAGCAGTAGTAGTACCAATGGTAGTATTAGCAATAACGGCAATAGTAGCAGTAACAGTAGTTATTATTGTAGTAGTAGTAGTAGTAGTACTAGTTGCAATAGAAGTACTAGTAGTAGGACTCGTAGTTGTCGTAGAGCAGCAATAGTACCACAAAAAGAAGTAGTAGTAGTAGTAGTAGTAGTAGTCGTAATAGTGGCAGCAATAGTTTTAGTATTAGCAGTAGTAGTAGTCACTGCAGTACTAGTAGCCGTAGAAGTGGTAGCTACAACACTAGGAGTAGCAGCAGCATTAGTATTAGTAGTAGTAGCAGTAGTAGCAGTTGTAGTAGTAGTTGGTCTAGCAGTAGCGGAAGTAGTAGTTGTAGTAGTAGTAGAAGCAGTATTAGTAGTAGCAGTACTAGTAACAGTTCTGGTAGTAGTAGTCATAGTAGCAATAGTAGCAGTAGTAGTACTAGTAGTAGTTGTTGTTGTTGTTGTAGGAGTAGTAGTTCTAGTAGAAGTAGCACTTGGAGCAGCAGCAGGAGTAGTAGTAGTAGTAGAAGTAGTAGTACTATTAGAAGTACTAAATGTAGTAGTAGCAGGAGTAGTAGTAGTAGAAGACTAAGAAGGAGTAGGAGTGTTAGGAACAGTAGCTATAGTAGGAGTTGTAGTAGTAGCAGGAGTAGTAGTTCAGTAATAGTACTAGTAGCAGTAGTAGTTGTTCCAATAGTAGAAATAGTGGTTATAGTGGTAGTTGTTGTTTCTGAAGTAGTAGCAGTAGTAGAAGTAGTAGTAGTAGTAGTTGCAGTAGTAGTAGTAGCCGGCGTTGTAGCAGTTGTAGTAACAGTATGAGCAGCAGTAAAAGTAGTAGTCATAGTAATATTTGTAGTAATAGAAGAAGTAGCAATAGCGGTGGTAGTAGTAGTAGTTATAGTATTAGCAGCCACCCTCGTAGCAGTAGTGTGATTTGTAGTAGCATAAGCAATTGTTGTAGCAGTAGTAGTAGTTGTTGTAGTAGTAGTCGCTGCAACTATTATAGTAATAAGAGCAGTGGTAGTAGTTGTTGTAGCCGTAGTGGTAGAAGTAGTAGTAGTAGTAGTAGTAGTACTAGCAGTGGCAGTAGTAGTTGCATTAGTAGTAGCAATAGTATATGTCATTGTTGTTGTTGTAGTAGTAATAGTAGTAGTAGTAGGAGCTGTAGTCATTGCAGTAGTAGTATCAAAAGTAGTAGCAGCACTTGAAGTGGTAGTAGTAATCAAAATAGAAGTTGTAGTAGCAATAGTTGTAGCAGTTGTTTTTGTAGAAGCAATAGGAGTAATAGCAGTAACATTAGCAGCAGTTGCAGTAGCAGTAGTACTAGTTATAGAAGTAGTTGTAGCAGCAGTAGTTTTAGATGTAGTAGTAGCTATAGCAGCTGTAGTGGTAATTGTAGTAGTAGTTGTTGTTGTTGTAGTAGTAGTAGTAGTAATTATCTATAGTAGTAGTGGTATTACGAGCAGTAGTGGCAGTAGGAGTTGAAGTAGTAGTAGTAGTAGGAGTGAGAGTAGTAGTAGTAGTCATAGTAGTAATAGAAATAGTAGTGTCGTAGTAGTAGTAATAGAAGTAGTATTAGTAGCAGTAGTAGCATTAGCAATAGTCGTCCTAGTAGTTGTAGTAGTAGTTGTTGTTGTTATTGTTGTTGTTATTGTTGTACTAGTAGTAGGAGCAGTAGTAGTTGTAGTTGTAGTAGCAAAAGTGGTAGCAGCACTGGAAGCAGTAGTTGTAGTCGCAATAAAAGTTGTAGTAGCAGTAGTTGTGGTGGTTGTTTTTGTCGAAGCAATAGGAGCAATCGGTGCAATTGCAGTAACATTAACAGCAGTTGCAGCAGCAATAGTACTAGGTGTAGAAGTAGTAGCAACAGTAGTAGTTTTAGCCGTAGTAGTAGCTATAGCAGTAGTAGTGGTAATTATAGTTGTAGAAATTGTTGTAGTAGTAGTAGCAGTAGTAATTGCAGCAGTAGTAGTATTACGAGTAGTTGTGACAGTAGGAGTTGTAGTAGCTGTAGTAGTGGTAGGAGTGAGAGTAGTAGTAGTAGTAGTAGTAATAGAAATAGTAGTGTAGTAGTAATAGTAGAAGTATTATTAGCTGTAGTAGCAATAGCAGTAGCAGTAGCAACATTAGCAATAGTCATAGTAGTAGTAGTAGTAGTAGTAGTAGTATTATCTGTAGTATTAGCAATAAGAGTTGTAGTGGTTGTAGTAGTGGAAGTAGTAGTAGTATTAGTAGTTGTAATAGTAGTTGTAGTAGTTGTCGTAGCAGAAGGAGGAGTAGTAGTAGTAGTAGCAGTCGTAGCATTAGTAGCAGTAGCAGTAGCAATAATAGTAGTAGTAGTAGTAGTAGTAGCAGCAGTAGTTGTTGTAGCAGCAGTAGCAATAGTTATAGCAGTAGGAGGAGGAGGAGTAGTGCTAGTGGTAGTAACAAAAGTAATAGCAATTGTAATAGTAGTAGTATTAGGTGAAATGGTAGTAGAAGGAGAAGTTGTAGAAGTAGTTGTAGAAGGAGTGAGTGTAGTAGCAGTAGTTGTAGTGGCAATAGTTGCAATTGGAGTAGCAGTAGTGACAACAGTAGCGGTGATAGTAGTTGTAGTAGTAGTAAGTGTAGTAGTAGCAATGATAGTGATGGTAGTGGTAGTTGTAGTAGCAGCAGTAGTGTAAGTAGTAGTAGCAAGTAGTTGTGGTAGTAGTCATAGTAGTAGTAGTCATTGTTGTAGTAGTAGTAGGGGTAGTAGTAATAGTAATAGTAGTAGAAGTAATAGTTGTAGTAGTAGGAATAGTAGTAGTAGTAGTAACATTAGTAGTAGTGGTAGTAGCAGTAGTAGCAGTAGTCTTAGAAGTAGCAAAAGTAGTAATTGTCATAGTAGTAGGGTGAGTAGTAGCAATAGTAATTATAGTTGTAGTAGTAAGTTGTTATAGTGGTAGTCATAGTAGTAATAACATTAGTAGAAGTATAAGTTAGTAGTGGTAGGAGTAGTAGTAGTAGTATTGTGAAGTAGTATTAGCAGTTGTAGGAGTAGTGCTAGCGACTGCAACAGTTGTTGTATTAGTGGTAGTTGTGGTAGTAGTAGTAGCCGTAGTAAAAGTAGGAGTAGTAGCAGTAGCAGCAAGAGGAGTAGTATCAGGCGCAGTCATAGTTGGTGTAGTAGTTGTAGTAGTAGTAGCAATAGTAGTAGTAGTTGTTGTGGCAGTAATAGTAGTAGTTGTTGTTGTAGTTAGCTGGAGTTGTAGTATTAGTAGTAGTAGTAGGTGTTGTTGTTGTTGTTGTTGTGGTAGTAGTAACGATAGTAATAGTAGTAGTAATGGTAGTAATCGTAGTAGCAGTAGTAGGAAAAGTAGTAGTAATAGAAGCAGTAGTGGCAGCAGTAGTACTAGTCATTGTAGCAGTAGTAGTAGTAGCTGTAGTAGTAGTACGAGTAGAAGTAGTTGTTGTAGTAGTAGTAGTAGTAGTAGTACTAGGAGTAGTATTAGTAGTAGTAGTGTAGTAGTAGTAGTAGTGAAAGTATTAGCCGTAGTAGTAGTAGTGTTAGTAGCCATAGTTGTAGTAGTAGCAGTGGTAATAGCAGCTGTAGTAGTTGTTGTTGTAGTAGTAGTATTAGCAGTACTACCAATAGGAGTAGTTGCAGGCGCAGTACTATTAGCAGTAGTAGTAGCAATAGTAGTAGCATTAACAGTTTAGCAAAAGCGGTAGTTGTTGTAGTAGCAGTAGCAATAGTAGTGGTAAGAGTAGTTGTAGTAGGTGTAGTAGTTGTAATAGCAGTAGTAGTAGTAGCAATTGCAGTTGTAGCCGAAGTTTTAGTAGTAGCTGCAGTGTCGTAGTAGAAGTAGTAGTCGTAGCGGCAATAGTAGTTGCGGTGGTAGTAGTAGTACTAGTGGTAGTAGCAGTAGTAGTTGCAGCAATAATAGTAGTACTAGTTATAGTTAGAATAATGGTAGCAATAGCGGTAGTTGCAGAAGAAGCAGCATTAGTCGTTGTTGTTGTTGTAGTAGTAGTAGTAAAACTAGTAGTAGTAGTAGTAATAGCAGCAACAGCAACAACAACAGCAGTAGTAGTAGTAGTAGTTGTTGTTGTTGTAGTAGTAGTATTAGTGGCAATAGTGTTAGTAATTATAGTTGTAGTAGTCATTGTAATAGTAGTATTAGTAGTGGTAGTAGTAGCAGAAGTAGTAGTAGAAGAATTAGCATTAATAGTAGCAGAAGTGGCAGTAGTTGGAGAGGACATAATAGCAGAAGTAGTTGTCATAAAATTAGTAGCAGTAGTAGTAGTAGTAGCAATAATAATAGCTGTAGTAGTAGTTGTTGTAGTAGGATTTGTAGCAGGAGTAGTAGTATTAGTTGTAGTAATTAGTAGTAGTAGCTGTAGTAGTAGTAGCAGTAGTAGTAGCAGTTGTCATAGTAGCAGCAGTTATAGCTATAGTAGTTGTAGTAATATAAGTAGTAGTTGTAGAACCAGCAGTACTAGTAGTAGTTGTTGTTGTATTAGCAGCAGCGGTAGTAGTTGTAGCAGTTGTAGTAGTAGTGGTGGTTTGAGTAGGAATAATTGAAGTCACAGTTGTAGTGGGAGCTATAGTAGTTATTGCAGTAGAAGTACCTATAGTAGTAGTGGTAGTAGTAGTAGAAATAGTAAAAGTAGCAGTAGTAGTAGTAGGAGTGGTAGTATAGTAGTAGTAGTAGTAGCAGTAATAGTAGGACCAATAGTATTTGCTATAAGAGCAGTACTAGTAGTAGTAGTTGTATTAGTATTAGTAGTAGTTGTAACAGTAGTAGCTGTAGTAGTAGTTATTGTTGTAGTAGTTGTTGTAGTAGCAGTAGTACAAGTAGTAGCAGTTATAGTAGTAGTAATATGATCAGTAGTGTTTGCAACAGTAGCTATAGTGGCGGCAATAGCAGTAGTAGTCGTGGTGGTGGTGGTATTAGTAGTAATTGTTACAATAGAACTAGTAGTAGGAGTAGCGGTTGTAGTGGCAGTAGCAGTAGTACCAACAGATGTAGTAGTAGTAGTAGTCATAGTAGCAATAGCAGCAACAATAGTGTTAGTATTTGTAGTAGTAGCAGTAGCAGCAGTAATAGTAGCAGTTGTAGTAGTAGAAGTAGTAGCTACAACAGTAGTAGCAATAGCAGCATTAGTGGTGGTAGTAGTAGTAGTCGTAGTAGCAGTAGAAATATTAGTAGTTGTAGTAGTAGTAGAAGCAGTATTTGTTGTAGAAGTAGTAGTAATAGTGCTAGTAGTAGCAGTCGTAGTGGTAATAGTATTAGTAATAGTTGTCGTAGTAGAAGTACTAGTTTTAGTAGTAGTATTAGTAGTAGCAATAGTAGTAGTAGTTGTTGTTGCTGTGGTTGTAGAAGTTGTAGTTGCAGAAATAGTAGTAGTAGTAGTAGTAGTAGTAGTAGTTGACGTAGTAGGTGTGTTAGCAATAGTAGCAGTAGTTGGTGTAGTAGTAGTAGTAGGAGTAGTAGTATAGTAATATTTGTAGTTGTACTAGTAGTAGTTTTTGTAGTAGAAATAGTAGTAATAGTAGTAGTAATAGTAGAAGTAGTAGTAGTGTAGCAGAGGTAGTAGTAGTGGTATTAGTAGCAGCAGTAGTTAAAGTAGTTGTAGAAGTAGTAGTAGTAGTCATAGTAGTAGTATTTGTAGTAACAGTGGCAGTAGTCGGAGTCATTGTGGTAGTAGGAGCATGAGTTGTAGGAGTAGTAGTCATATAGTAGTAGTAGGAGGAGTAGAAGTCACAGCGGTAGCAGTCGCAGTAGTCATTGTAGCAGTAGTTGTTGTAGCAGTAGTAGCAGCATAGTTGTGTTACCAATACTAGTAGTAATAGTGACAGTAGTAGTAAAATCAGAAGTAGCAACAGTAGTAGTATGAGTATTAGTTGTAGTAGTTGTAGTAGCAACAGTAGTAGCAGGAGCAGTAGCTGTTGTAGTAGCCGTATGAGTAGCAGTAATAGTTGTGGTAGTAGTAATATGTGTTGTAGTAGAAGAGGTAGCAGTTGCGGTAGTCATAGTAGTAGTAGTAGTAGTATTAGCAGTAGCTGTTGCGGTACTAGTTGTATTAGAAGTGGCAGAAGCAATTGTAGTAGCAATAGGAGTAGTAGTCGTAGTAGTAGTAGTCATAGCAGCAGTTGTAGTAGTAGGAGTAGTAGTAGTAGTAGTAGTAGTAGTAGTAGTAGTAGTAGTAGTAGTAGGACAAGCAGCGTCAGTACTAGTTGTAGGTAGAGTAGTAGTAGTAGTAGGAGCATTAGTTTTTACAGTAGTAGTAGTAGCAGTAGTCTTTGTAGTAGGAGTAGCAATAGTGATAGTAGCATTTGTAGCAGCAACAATAGCAGTAGTAGTTGTAGTAGTAGTAGTTATAGCAGCAGTGGCAGTAGTAGTAGAAGTAGGAGGTGGCGGAGTAGTTGTAGTGGTAGTGGTAGTAATGGTAGCAGTAGCTATAGTAGTAGTAGTAGCCGTTGTAGTTGTAGTAGTATAAGGAGAAGTGATAGCAAACGGAATAGTAATAGTAGTAGTAGCAAGAGTGAGAGAAGTAGTAGTAGTAGGAGTAGTAGTAGTAGTAGTAGTGTCAGCTTGAGTAGCAGTAGTTACATCAATAGTTGTGATAGTAGCTGTCGTAGTAGTAGGAGTAGTACTAGTAGTGATAGTAATTATCGTGGCAGTAGTAGTTGTAGTAGTGGCAAGTAGTAGTGGTAGTAGTAATAGAAGTAGTAGTAGTACTTGTAGTTGTTGTAGTAGTAGTAATAGTAATAGTAGTAGTAGCAACAGTTGTAGTAGCAGGAGTAGTAGTAGTAGCAGCAATAGTAGTAGTTGTTGTTGTAGCAATAGTAGCAGAAGTAGTAATAGTAGTAGTATTAGGGGGAGTACTAGCAGGAGTAACAGTAATTGTAGTAGTAAGTTGTAGTAGTGGTACTCATAGTAGTACATGTATTAATAGAAGTAGAAGTAGTAGTAGGAGGAGTAGTAGAAGTATTGTGAAGTATTAGTAGCTGTAGTAGGAGTAGTAGTGGAAGTATTGTGAAGTATTAGTAGCTGTAGCAGGATTAGTAGCTATAGCAGCAATAGGAGTAGAGCAGTAGCAATCGTATTTGGTGTAGTAGCAACAGCAGTAGTAGTAGTTGTTGTAGTAGTAGTGGTAATAGTATAGGTAGTAGTAGTTGTAGTAGTAGAATAAGAAGCAGTAGTAGTAGCTATTGTTGTAGTAGTAGTAACAGTAGCAGTAGTGGTCGTAGTAGTAGCGTTAGTAGAAGTAGCAATTGTAGTTGTAGTAGTTCTAGTACTAGTTGCGCTTAGTAGTAGTATTAGTATCAATAGTAGTAGTTGTGGTTGTAGTTGTTGTTGTTGTTGTTGTTATTGTAGCAGTGGTAATAGTAGTATTAGTAGTAGTAGTAGTACCAAAAGTAGTAGT
Organism: Trichopus zeylanicus subsp. travancoricus; assembly: GCA_005019695.1. Taxonomy (NCBI): domain Eukaryota; kingdom Viridiplantae; phylum Streptophyta; class Magnoliopsida; order Dioscoreales; family Dioscoreaceae; genus Trichopus; species Trichopus zeylanicus. Next base: position 7,680 of record RXID01016829.1, read on the forward strand.
AGTAGAAGCAATAGTAGTAGTTGTAGTAGTTGTTGTAGTAGTAGTTGTTGTAGTAGAAGTAGCAGTATTATTAGTAGTAGTAGTAGCCGTAGTTATAGCAGGAGTGGAAGTAGTAGTACATATAGTAGTAGCAGCAGCAGAGGTAGCAATAGTAGTTGTACTAGTACTAGGAGTGGTAGTAGTTGTAGTAGTGTAGTAGTAGTAGTAGTATTAGTGGTAGTAGTAGTGGTAGTGGTAGTAGCAGTAGTAGTAGTGGCGGTAGTTGTAATAGCAGCAACAGTAGCAGTGGTAGTAGTAGAAGTAGCAGTAGTAGTACCCGCAGCAGTAGTCGCAGTAGCCGTACTATTAATAGTAGTCCTAATAGCGACAGCAATAGTATTAGTATTAGTAGTATTAGTAGTAGCAGTAGTAGTAGGAGCTGTAGTTGTAACAGTAGTAGTTGCAGCAGTAGCAGCCGAAATGGCATTGGTAGTTGTAGTAGTAACATACATAGTAGTAGTAGTCGCAGCAACTATAGGAGTAGTAGTTGTCGTAAAAATAGTAGTATGGATTGTGGCAGTAGTAGTCGTAGTTATTGTACTACTAGTAGTTGTAGAAGTAGCTGTAGTGGCAGTGGTAGAAGAAGTAGTAGTACCCAAAGTAGTGGTAGAAGTAGTAGCAAGGGATGTAGTAGTAGTGGTAGCAGAAGCCATAGTCATATGAGCAGTAGTAGCAGTAGCAGTAGTAGTATTAGCTGTAGCTGCAGTAGAAGTTGCAGTAGTTGCGACAGTAGTAGTAGTGGCAGTCGCAGTAGTAGCAGCAGCATCAGTAGTAGTACTAGCTATAGTAAGAGTTATAGTAGCAATAGCAGTTCTAGTAGTAGTAAGACAGTAGTAGTAGTAGGAGTATGAGTAGTAGTAGGAGGAGTAGTAGTAGTAATAGTAATAGTAGTATTAGTAGTAGTATTAGTAGCTGCAGCAGTAGTAGTAGCAGCAGCAGCCGCAGTAGTAGTATTAGTAAGTGTAGTAGTAGTAGTTGTCATCATAGTAGTAGTATTAATAGTAGTAGTAGCAGTAGTAGAAGCATTAGTACTTGCAGAGGTAATAGAAGAATAAGGAGTAATTTTCGTAGCAGTAATAGTAATAGAAGCGGTTGTTGTAGGAGTGGACGTAGTAGCAGAAGTAGTAGCAAAATTAGCCGTAGTAGTAGTTGTTGTTGTAGTAATAATAGCTATAGTATTAGTAGTAGTTGTTGTTGTTGTAGCAATAGTAGTAGTGTTGGCGGTAGTAATAGTAGTGGTTGCCATAGTAGTAGTCGCAGTAGTAGCAGTTGTGGTAGCAGTTGCCATAGTAGTAGCAGTTATAGTTATTGTAGCTATAGTAGTATGAGCAGTAGTTGTAGAAGTAGGAGTAGTAGCAGCAGCAATAGTTTTCGCAGTAGTAGTTGTACTAGCATTAGTAGTAGTAGTAGTACGAATAGTAGTATTAGCAACAATAACAACAATAGCAGCAACAGCAGTAGTAGTAGTAGCGGTATTAGTAGTAGTTGCTACAGCAGTACTAGTAGCAAGAGTAGAAGTTGTAGCAGTAGCAGCAATAGTACCAACATAAGTAGTAGTAGTCATAGTGGAAGTAATGGCAGCAGCAATTGTATTAGTATTAGTAGTACTAGGAGTAGGAGTAGTAATAGTAGTAGCAGTAGGAGTGAAAGTTGTAGCTGCAGCAGTAGGAGTAGTAGGAGTTGTAGGAATAGGAGTAGCAATAGCAGTAGTACTTGTTGTAATAGTCGTAGATGCATTATTAGTAGTAGCAGTACTGGTAATAGTCCTTGGAGTAGCAGTCGTAGTAGTAATAGTAGTAGCACCAGCAGTAGTAATAGTGGTAGTAATAGTAGTCATAGTAGTAATACTAGTTGTAGTAGTACTAGTAGTAGTAGTACTAGTAGTAGTAGCAGTATTTGTAGTAGTAGTAGCGGGAGTAGTAGTAGTGGTGGTTGTAGAAGTAGTAGTTGGAGCAACAGTAATAGTAGCAGAAGCAGTAACAGCTGTAGTTGTTATTGTTGTTGTGGTAGTAGTCGTCGTAATAGTAGTGGGAGTGTGGCAGTAGCAATAGCAGAAGAATAAGAAGTAGTAGTAGTAGTAATAGTAGTAGTAATAGCAGCAGCAGTAGTAATAGTAGTAGTAACAGTAGTAGTAGTAGTAATAGTAGTAGTCGTTGTAGAAGTAGTACGAGTGTTAGTAATAGTAGTGGTAGGTTGTGTACTAGTAGTTGTAGGAGAAGTAGCATGGTAATAGTACCAGTCACTATAGTAGTTGTTGTAGTAGTAGAAATAGTCGTAATAGTAGTAGTAGTCATAGTAGTATTAGTAGTAGTAGAAGTAGTTGCTGTGGTAGTAGTAGGGGTAGTAGTTGTAACAGTAGAAGTAGTAGTAGTAGACATAGCAGTAGTTGTAGTGATAGTAGTAGTAGTGATAGTTGTAGTAGTAGTAGTAGTAGTAGTAGTAGTAGGAATGGTAGTAGTAGTAGTTGTTGCTATTCTTGTCGTAGTAGTAGTCATACTGTTAGTAGTAGCAAGAGTTGTACTAGTAGTAGTCATAGGGTAGTAGTAGCGATAGCAGTAGTAGTAGTAGTAACAGAGGAAGTAGTGATAGCAGTACTAGTAGTAGCAGTAACAATTGAAGCAGAAGCAGTAGTAGCAGCAGGAGTAGAAGCAATATTAGTAGTAGCAGTTGTAGTAGTAGTTGTAGTAGCAGTACGAGTAGTACTAGTAGTAGTTGTAACAGTTGTAGTAGTAGAGATAGTTGTAGTAGCGCTAGTCATAGTAGTAGTAGTAGTAGTATTAGCAGCAGTAGTTGCAGTAGTAGGAGTATTAGCAGTAGCCGAAGGAATTGTAGTTGCAGTAGGAGTTGTAGTAGTAGTAGTCATAGCAGCAAATTATAGTAGTAGTAGTAACAGTAGTAGTAGTAGTAGCAGCAGCTGCAGGAGTTGTAGTTGGAGTAATAATAGTAGTATGAATTGTGGTAGTAATAGTTGTAGTAGTTATCGTACTACAAGTAGTAGTAGAAGTAGCAGTAGTACCAGTGGTAGAGAAAGTAGTAGTACCCATAGGAGGGGCAGAAGTAGTGGCAGGCAAATTAGTAGTAGTGCTTGCGAAAGCTAGAATCGTAGTAGAAGTAGTAGTAGTAGTAGTACTAGTAGTAGTAGTGTAGTAGTAGTAGAAGTTGTAGTAGTAGTAGCTATAGCTGTAGTAGAAGTTGTAGTATTAGCAGCAGTAGTACTAGCGGTAGTAGCAGTAGTAGTAGTGGTAGTAGCAGCAGTAGTAGTAGCAATAGTTTAGTACTAGCTATAGTATGAGTAATAGTAGAAATAGCAGTTGTAGTAGTAGCAGCAGTAGTAGTAGTTGTAGTAGGAGCAGTGACAGTAGTATTAGTGTTAGTAGTAGTACTAGTAGTTGCAACAGTAGTAGTAGTTGCAGTAGCTACAGTAGTAGTAGTGGTAGTATTATTTGCAGCAGTAGTGCTAGTAATTGTAGTAGTAGTAGTTGTCATCGTAGTAGTAGTATTAGTAGTAGAAGTAGCAGTAGTAGAAGCATTAGTACTTGCAAAGGTAGTAGAAGTATTAGTAGTAATTTTAGTAGTAATAGTAGCAGAAGCAACAGTTGTGGGAGCGGACATAGTAGCAGAAGTAGTTGTAGCAAAATTAGCAGCAGTAGTAGTAGTAGTTGTAGTAATAATAGCTATAGTATTAGTAGTAGTAGTTGTTGTTGTAGCAGTAGTAGTAGTATTAGCAATAGTAATAGTAGTGGTTGCCATAGTAGTAGTCGCAGTAGTAGCAGTTGTAGTAGCAGTTGCCATAGTAGTAGCAGTTATAGTTGTGGTAGCTATAGTAGTTTGAGCAGTAGTTGTAGAAGCAAGAGTAGTAGCTGCAGTAGTAGTTTTAGCTGTAGTAGTTGTACTAGCATTAGTAGTAGTAGTAGTAGTACCAATAGTAGTATTAGCAGCAACAACAACAATAGCAGCTATAGCAGTAGTAGTGGTTGTAGTAGTGGTATTAGTAGTTGTTGCTATAGCAGTACTAGTAGCAGGAATAGAAGCTGTAGTAGTAGCAGCAATAGTACCAACAGAAGTAGTAGTAATAGTTGTACTAGTAGTAATGGCCACAACAATAGTATTGGTATTAGTAGTACTAGTATTAGGAGCAGTAATAGTAGTTACAGTAGCAGTAGAAGTTGTAGTTGCAGCAGTAGTAGCAGTAGGAGTTGTAGGAGTAGGAGTAGCAGTAGCAGTAGTAGTAGTTGTAGTAGTCGTAGATGCAATGTTAGTAGTAGCAGTAGTATTAGTAGTGGTAGTAATAGTAGTCATAGTAGTAATACTAGTTGTAGTAGTACTACTAGTAGTAGAAGGAGTAGTAGTAGTAGCAGGAGTAGTAGTAGTGGTGGTGGTAGAAGTAGTAGTTGGAGCAATAGTAATTATAGTAGAAGCAAGAGCAACACTAGTAGTAGTAGTTGTTATTATAGTAGTCATCGTAATAGCAGCGGGAGTGTGGCTGTAGTAGTAGCAAAAGAAGAAGAAGGAGAAGAAGAAGTAGTAGTAGTTGTAGTAGTAGTAGTAGTAATAGTGGTAGTGATCATAGTAGTAGTAGTAGTAATAGTAGTAGTAGTTGTAGAAGTAGTAGGAGTGTTAGTAACAGTAGCAGTAGGTTGTGTACTAGTAGCAGTACCCGTCGCTACAGCAGTTGTTGTAGTAGTAGAAATAGTAGTAATAGTTATAGTAGTCATAGAAATATTAGTAGAAGTAGTAGTAGAAGTAACAGTTGTGGGAGTAGTTATCACAGTAGAAGTAGTAGTAGTGGTAGTAGTAGTAGGAATGGTAGTAGTAGTAGTTGTTGTAGTTGTTGTCGTAGTAGTAGTCATACTGGTAGCAGTAGTAGGAGTTGTAGTAGTAGTAGTCAGAGCAGAAGTAGCAGTAGTAGCGATAGCAGCAGTCGTTGCTGCAGTAGTAGTAGTAGCAGTAGTAGCAGCAGAAGTAGTGATAACAGTACTAGTAGTAACAGTAACAATTGTAACTGAGGAGTAGTAGCAGCAGCAGTAGAAGCTGTATTAGTAGTAGTAGTTGCAGTAGTAGTTGTAGTAGCGGTGCGAGTAATAGTAGTAGTAGTAACAGTTGTAGTAGTACACATAATAGTGGTAGCTGTAGTCATAGTAGTAGTAGCAGCAGTATTAGCAATAGCCGTTGCAGTAGTAGGTGTATTAGCAGTACCAGAAGCAATTGTAGTTGCTGTAGGAGGAGTAGTAGCAGTAGTAGTAGTCATAGCAGAAATTTTATTTGTAGGGGTAACAGTTGTAGGACTAGTACGAGCAGTAGTAGTCGTATTAGGAGTAGGAGTTGCAATGGTAGTAGTAGTAGGGGCAGTCATAGTTGCAATATTAGTTGCAATACCAATAGTAGCAGCAGTAACAACACTAGCAGATGTTACAAATGTATTAGTATGAGTTGTAGTAGTGGTAGTAGTAGTAGCAGTAGTTATTTTGGCCATAGTAACAGCTGTAGCAATATTAGTTATAGTAATTATAGTTGTTGTATAAGTAGCAATTGCAGTAGTAGTAGTATTATGAGCGGTAGTGGGCGTAGGAGTTGCAGTAGTAGTAGTAGGGGGAGGAGTGAGAGTAGTAGTAGTAGGCATAGTAGCAGCAGCTGTAGTAGTGTAGTAGCAGTGGTAGTAGTATTAGTAGTAGTAGAAATTGTGATAGTAGGAGTAGCATTAGCAATAGCTGTAGTAGCAGCAGCAGCAGCAGTAGTAGCAATAACAACAGTAGTAGTGCTAGTAGTAGTATTAGAAGAAGTAGTAGTAGTAGTAGTAGTAGAAGTAGCAGTAGTTATAGTTATTGTAGTAGTAGTAGCAGTAGTAGTAGTCGTAGTAGCAGTCGTGGCAGTAGTAGTCATAGTAGTAGGTGTAGCAATAGTGATAGTAGCATTAGTAGCAATCGCAAAAGTAGTAGTAGTTGTAGGAGTGACAATAGTAGCAGTAATAGCAGTAGTAATAGCAGCAGGAGGAGTAGTAGTAATAATAGTGGTGGTGGTGGTAACAATAGTAGTAGCCGTAGTAGTAGAAGTTGTAGAAGTGTGAGTAGTAGTCGTAGTAAAAATAGTAGTAGTAGTAGTCGTGGTTGTTGGAGTAGCAGTAGCAGTGATAGTAGTTGTAGTAGTAGTAGGAGTTGTAGTAGTAGTGATAGTAATAATCGTGGTAGTAGTAGTAGGAGAAGTAGTTGTAGTAGTATTAGCAAGTAGTAGTGGTAGTGGTGATAGTAGTAGTAGTTTTTGTTGTAGCAATAGTAGTGGTAATTGTAATAGCAGTAGTAGCAATAGTAGTAATAGTAGTAGGTGCAGTAGTTGCAGTAGTATTCGTAGTAGCAAAAGTAGAAATAGCAGTAGTAGTAGGGGGAGTAGTAGCAGTAGTAATAGCTATTGTAATTTTAAGTTGTGGTTTTGGTAGTCGTAATTATAATAGTATTAGTAGAAGTAGAAGCAATAGTAGGAGTAGTAGTAGTAGAAGTAGTAGGAGTAGGAGGAGTAGTAGTAGTAGGTGTATTAGTTGCGGTAGCAGTAACAGTTGTAGTAGTAGTGGTAGTAGTGGTAGTAGTAGAGGTAGTAGTAGTAGTAAAAATAGTTGTAGTGGCAGTAGTAGTAGTAGTTGTTGTATTAGCTGTAACTGTAGCAATAGTAGTAGTAGCAGAAGCATTAGTAGAAGTAGTTGTAGTAGTAGTATTAGTAGTAGTTGGAGTAGTAGTAGTAGTAGTAGTACTAATAGTAGTACCAAAAGTAGTAGTAGTAGAAGTAGTAGTAGCAATAGTGGTAGTAGATGTAGTTTCTGTTGTTGTCATAGTAGTAGCAGTAGTATTAATTGTAGTTGTAGTAGTAGTAGCAGCAGTAGTAGTAGGAGTAGATGTAGTTGTCGTAGTAGCAGTAGCAGTAGCAGAAGAAGCAATAGTATTAGTTGCAATAGTAGCAATTGCACCTATACTAGGAGTTGTAGTAGTAGTTGTAGTGTAGTAGCAGTAGCATTAGTAGTGGTTGTAGTACCATTAGTAGTAGTAGGAGTACTATTAATAGTAGCAACAGTCCTAGTTGTAGCAGTAGTAGTGCCAGAAGTAGAAGCAGTAGTAGTAGTTGCAGTAGTAGTACTATTAGCAGTACTAGTAATGGCAATAGTAGTAGTATTAGCAGTAGTAGTAGTAGCAGCAGTAGTAGCAGTTATTGTAGTAGTATTTATAGTAGTAGTAGAAATAGTAGTGGTTGTAGTAGTACTAATTGTAGTTGAAGCAACTATAGTAGTGGTAGCAGTAGCAGTTATCGTAGTAATAGTACTATTTGTAGTCGTAGTAATGTCAATAGTAGTAGAATTAGCTATAGGAGTAGTAGTTATAGTAGTAGCATTTGTTGCAGTAGTAGTAGTCCTAGTTGTAGTAGCAGTAGTAGTAGTAGTAGCTATAGTAGTAGTAGTAGTAGTAGTTGGGATAGCAGCAAAAGTAGTAGTAGCTGTAGTAGTCGAAGTAATAGTTGCGGTTGTCGCAGCAGCAGCAGCAGTAGAAGCTATAGTAGTAGTTGAACTAGTAGGAGTAGTAGTAGGAGTTGTAATAGTGGTCGTAGCATTGTTAGATGTAGTAGTTGTCATAGCAGTAGTAAGAGGAGTTGTGGCAGTAGTAGTAGCAGCATCTAGTAGTAGTAATAATAATGGTAGTGGTAGTTGTTGTGGGTAATAGTAGTAGTAGTAGTTGTCATTATACTAGTAGAAGTAATAGCACCGACAGTAATCGTAGTAGTAGTACTAGTAGTAGTAGTAGTAGTAGTAGCTGTAGCAGTAGTAGTAGTGGTAGCAGCAGCAGTAGTAGTTGTAGTAGCAATAGTACTAGTATTAGTAGTTGTAGTTATAGTAGCAGTAGTAGCAGTAGTAGTAGTAGTACTAGTAGCTGTAGCAGTGGCAGCCGTAGTAGTAGTAGTCGTCGAAGTAGTAGTCGTAATAGTAGCAGCAGTAGTAGTAGTATTAGCTGTACTAGCAATAGAAGTTGTAGTAGTAGTAGCAGTAGCAGTCGCAACAGTGGTAGATCAGTAGCAATATTATCGGTTGCAATAGCAATCACAATAGTAGTAGCGGTAGTCGTAGTAGTGGTAGCCATAGTAGTAGTAGTAGTAGTAGTGGTAGTAGTAGTAGTAGTAGTCGTAGTAGTTGTAGTAGTAGTAGAAGCCGTAGTTGTAGTTGTAGTAGTAGTAGTAGGAGTAGTAGTTGGGGCAGCAACATTGTTAGAAGTAGCAATAGTGGGAATAGTAGTAGTTGCACAAGTGGCAGTAGTAGTAATAGTAGTAGTAGCACTAATAGGAATAGTAGTAGTAGTAGCAATTGTAGTGGTAGGAGTAGTAGCAGTAGTAGCGATAGTAGTAGCGGCAGTAGTTCCAACAGCAGTTGTAGCAATGGCAAAAGTAGTCGTAGGGGGAGTAGTAGCAGTAGTAAGAGTAGTTGTAGTAAGCTGTAGTCGTAGCAGCAGTGGTAGTAGTAGTATTAGCAGTAGTTGTAGTAGCACTAGTATTAGTAATAGTGGTAGTCGTTGGAATTGGTGTAGGGGTAGGATTGCTAGTAGGAGTAGTAGCAGAAGGAGTAGTAGTAGTAGCAATAGCTGAAGTAGTAGTACAAGCAGTAGCAGTAGTAGTAGTAGTTGTAGTCCTATAAGGAGTAGTAGCTGTAGTAGTTGCAGTTATAGAAGTGGCAGTAGTAGAGGTAGTTGTAGTAGTAGAAGAAGAAGCAGTAATAGTATTAGTAGAAGTTGTAAGAGTAGTAACAGTAGCAGTTGTAGTAGTAGTAGTAGCATTAGTTGTAGTATTTAGTAGTGGTAGCGGTGGTATTAGTAGTAGTAGTAGTACTTATAGTAGTAGTAGTAATAGTAGTATTAGTAGAAGTTATTGTCGAAGGGGGAGTAGTAGTTGTCGCAGTAGTATTGGTAGCAAAACTGGTAGTAGTAGGTGAGATTGAAGTAGAGGTGGTATGAGTAGTAGTAGTAGTAGTACTTGTAGTACTAGTTAAAGTAATAGTAGTAGCAATAGTAGCAATAGTAGCATTAGTTGCCACAATTGTAGTAGCAATAGGAGTAATAGGGGTAGTAGTAGTATTAGTTTTAGCAGTAGCAGTAGCAGTAGTAGCAGTAGTAGTAGTATTTGTAGTAGCAATAGTTGTAGTAAGAGTAGTACTAGTAGCGTTATAGTAGTAGTAGTAGTTGTAGTAGATGAAATAGCAGTAGTAGTAGTAGGAGCAGTAGCAACAGCAGTACTAGCTGTAGTAGTAGTAGTAGTAGTAGTAGTAGTAGTAGTAGTGGCAGTGGTGGTAGTAGTAGTAGTATTAGTAGTAATAGTAATAGTGGAAGTAATAGCAGTACTAGCAGCTGTACTTGCACTAGTAATAGTAGCAGAAGTTGTAGCGGTATTGGTATTAGTAGTAGTAGGAGGAGAAGTTGTAGTCATAGTAGTAGTTGTAGTAGTAGCAACAATAACAACAGTAATAGTAGTTCTAGTAGTAGTAGTAGTATTTGTAGTCGCAATAGTGCTAGTATTAGCAGTAGTAGTAGTAGAAGTAGCAGTAGTAGTAGTAGAAGATGTAGCAGTAGTAGTAGTAGTAGTAGCAACAACAATAGTAGCAGTAGGAGTAGTAGGATTCGTAGTTGTTGCTCTACTAGTTTCAGTGGCAGCAATAGTGGTAGTAATAGTAGCAGAACTTGTAGTTGTAGTAGTAGAAGTAGTAGTAGTAGCAGAAGTAGCTGAAGCAGTAGTAATAGTAGCAGCAGTAGCAGTTGTAGCAATAGCAATGGTAGTTGTAATAGTAGCTATTGTAGCAGAAGTAGTAGTAGTATTAGTAGCAGAAGCTGTAGTTACAGTAGTTGTAGTAGTTGTAGTAAGTGTAGTAGTTCTAGTAGCAGTTGTAGCAGCTCTACTAGTAGTAGTAGTAGTAGTAGTGGTTTTGGTTGCAGAAGTAGCTGTAGTAGTAGCAGTAGTTGAAGTAGTAGTAGTAGCAGTAGTAGTAGTTGTAGTAATAGTATTAGTAGCACAAGGAATAGTGGCGGCAGAAGGAGTAGTAGTAGCAGAAGTAGTAGTTGTAGTAGCACTAGCAGTGGGTGAAGCTGTAGTAGTAGTATTAGTAATGTCAACAATAGCAGCAATAGTAATAGTAGTATTTGTAGTAGTAGCAGTATTTGTAGTAGTGGTAGTATTTGTAGCAGTAGTAGTATTTGTGGTAGTAGTAGCAGTACTAGTAATCGTTGTTGTAGTAGTAGTAGTAGTACTAGCAGTTGTCGTAGTTGTAGTAGTAGCAATTGTAGTTATAGTAGTAGTACTAGTAGAGTAGCAATAGCATTAGTAGTGGTAGCAGTAGCTATAGTAGTAGTAGTGACAGCAGCAACAGTAGCAGTAGTTGTAGGAGTAGTTGTAGTAACAGTTGCAGTAGTAGTAGAAGTAGAAGCCGCAACAGTAGCAGTAGTTGTAGGAGTAGTAGTAGTTGTAGTAGTATTATTAGCAGTAGTATTAGTAATTGTAGTAGGAGTAGCAGTCGTAGTAGTCGTAGTAGTAGTATTGGTTGTAGTACAAGCACATGCAATTGCAGAAGTTGTAGCAGAATTAGTTATAGTATTAGCAACTGTAGTAGTAGCATAAGTGGCAGTAGTTGAAGCAGAAGTAGTAGTAGAGGTAGTGGTAGTAAAATTTCCAATAGTAATAGTAGCAATAGTAGTAATGTTAGCTATAGTAGTAGCCACCATAGTAGTAGTTGTAATAGCAGTAGTAGTAGTTGTAGTAGTAATAGTAGTAGTAGCAGTAGTGGTAGCAGTTACCAAGTAGCAGCAGTTATAGTTGTTGTAGCTGTAGTAGTATGAGTAGTAGTTGTAGAAGTAGGAGTAGCAACAATAGCAGTAGTTTTTGCAATAGTACTAGTAGTAGGTGTAACAGTAGTTATAGTAGTAGTTGTAGTAACAGTAGTTGTACTAGTAGCAGTAGCAGTAGTAGTAGCAGTTGTACAAGTAGTAGTAGTGGGAACAAGAACATTTGTAGGCGTAGTGGTAGTAGCAGTAGCCGTAGTAGTTGTAGGAGGAGTAGTAGTAGTAGTAGTGCTAGTAGTAGCACTGGTAGTAGTAGTAGTATTAGTAGTAGTTGTGGTAGTAGTTTCAATAGTAGTAGAAGTAGTAGTAGGAGGAGTAGCAATTGCAGTAGTTGTAGCAGCAGCGGCGACATTAGTAGTAGTAGTGGTAGCAACTATAGCACTAGTAGTCGTAGTAGTAGTAGTCGCAGTAGTAGCAGTAACAGTAGCAGTAGTAGTAGTCACAATAGAAGTATTCATTGTAACTGTTGTTCTAGCAGCTGTAGTAGGAGGTGAAGTAGTAGTAGTTGTATTAGTTGTAGGTGAAGTAGTAGTAGTAGCAGCAGTAGTAGCAATAGTAGTAGTAGAAGTCGTAGTTCCAACAGTAGCAGCGGCAACAACATTGCTAGTTGTAGTTGTAGCAGTTGTAGTTGTAGTTGTAGCAGCAGCTGTAGGAGTAGTAGTAGCAATAATAATGGTAGTACGAATTATGGTAGTTGTTGTTGTACTACTAGTAGAAGTTGCAGTAGCTATTATAGCAGCAGTAGCAGTAGCTATAGTAGCAATGATTGTTGTAGTAGATGTTCGCATAGTAGTAGTAGAAGTAGTTGCAATAGCAGTAGCAGTAGTAGTAGCAGTAGTCATAGTCGTAGTAGCAGTAGTTGTAGCAGGAGTAGTAGTAGTAGTAACAGTAGCTGCAATCGTAGCAATAGAAGTGCTAGTAGTTGTTGCTGAAGTAGTATGAGCAGTAATAGCAGTAGTTGTTGAAGTAGTAGTAACCATAGTAGAAATAGTTGTAATAGTATTAGCAGTAGTCGCAATGGTAGTATTAGTAACAACAGCAACAATAGCAGCAACAAAAGCAGTAGTGTAGTAGTAGTAGTAGTTATAGTAGTAGTAGCAGCAGTAGCAGTTGTAGTAGCAGCAGCAATAGTTAGAGAAGAAGTAGTAGTAGTAGTTGTTGTTGTAGTAATCGCAGCAGCAGTAGTAGCAGTATTAGTAGAAGTAGTAGTAGTAGAAATAGTAGTTGCAACGGTAGCAGCAGCAACAACATTAGTAGTAGTAGTAGTAGTAGTCATAGTCGCAGTAGTAGCAGCTGCTGCAGGACTACTAGTAGTAGTAATAAGAGTTGTATGAATTGTGACAGTTGTAGTAGTAGTAGTTGTTGTAGTTGTAGTAGTAGTTGTTGTTGTACTAGCAGTAGTAATAGATGCAGCCGTTGTAGCGGCAGTAGCAGTAGCTGCAGTAGAAGTGATAGTAATAAGAGTACTCGTAGTAGTGGTAGAAGTAGTAGCAATTGAAGTAGTAGTAGTAGTAGCAGTAGTTATAGTTATAGTAGCGTTGGTAGCAATAGTAGCAGTAACAGAAGTATAAGCATAGTAGTACAACCAGTAGTTGTAGCAGGAGTAGTAGTAGTAGCAGCAGCAACAGCAGTAGTAGTAGTAGCAGTAGCAGTAGCAGTTGCAGTAGTAGAAGAAGTCGTAGTAGTTGTAGCAGTAGCTACAACAGAAGTTCTAGTAGTAGAAACAGTTGTATTAGCTGAAGTAGAAGTAGTAGTAATGGTAGTAGCAGTAGTTGTAGCAGTAGTAGCAGTAGCAGCAGTTATAGTAAAAGTAATCACAACATTAGCAGTAGTTGTATTAGTAGCTGTAGTAGTAATAGCAAAAACAGTAGTAGTAGTAGTTCCAGTGGTAGTATTAGCAATAGCAGCAATATTAGCAGTAATAGTAGTAGTAATAGAAGTAGTAGAAGTAGTAGTAGTAGTAGTAGTAGTAGTAGTAGTATTAGTACTAGTTGTTATAGCAGTAGTAGTAGTAGGAGTCGTAGTTGTAGTAGAGCAGCAGTTGTACCACCAGAACTAGTAGTAGTAGTAGTAGGAGGAGGAGGAGGATGAGGAGCAGCAATAGTATTAGTATTAGCAGTTGTAGTAGTCGCTGCAATAACAGCAGCAGCAGTAGTAGTAGAAGTGGTAGCTGCAACACTAAGAGTAGTAGCAGCATTAGTAGTAGAAGTGGTACTAGTAGGACTAGCAGTAGCAGAATTAGCAGTTGCAGTAGTAGTAGAAGCAGCATTAGTAGTAGCAGTACTAGTAACAGTTCTTGTAGTAGTAGTCATAGTTGTAATAGTAGCAGCAGTAGTAGTAGTTATAGTAGTAGTAATTATAGTTGTAGTAGTAGTACTAGTTGTGGTAGTACGAGTACTTGTAGTAGTAGTAGTCGTAAGAGTAGTAGTTGTAGTAGAAGTAGTAGTTGGAGCAGCAGCAGCAGCAGCGGCAGCAGTAGTACTAGTAGAAGTAGTAGTAGTATTAGTAAGTACTAAAAGTAGTAGCAGTAGTAGTATTAGGAGTAGTAGTAGTTGAAGAAGGAGTAGGAGTGTTAGGAACAGTAGCTATAGTAGGAGTTGTAGTAGTAGTAGGAGTAGTAGTTTAGTAATAGTACTAGTAGCAGTACTAGTTGTTGCAATAGTAGAAATAGTGGTAATAGTAGTAGTTGTTGTTTTTGAAGTAGTAGCAGTAGTAGAAGTAGTGGTTGTAGTAGGATTAGTAGTTGTAGCAGTAGGAGTAGTGGTAGTAGTCATCGTAGTAGTAGTAGTAGTAGTAGTATTAGTAGTAGCTGTTGCAGCAGCAGTAGTAGTAGCCAGTGTAGTAGCAGTTGTAGTGGTAGTACGAGTAGCATTATGAGTAGTAGTCGTACTAATATTTGTCGTAGTAGAAGAAGTAGCAGTACCAGTAGTATTAGTAGTTGTAGTTATAATATTAGCAGTTGCCCTTGCAGCAGTAGTGTGATTTGTAGTAGCGGAAGCAATTGTTGCAGCAGTCAAAATAGTAGTAGCTATAGTAGTAGTCATTGTAGCTGTTGTAGTAATAGTAGTTGTTGTTGTTGTTGTAGCAGTTGTGGTAGAAGTAGTAGTAGTACTAGTAGTACTAGCGGTGGTAGTAGTAGTTATAGTAGTAGTTGTTGTTGTCGTGGTTGTTGTTGTTGTAGTAGTAGTAGTAGGAGCTATAGTAGTTGCATAGTAGTAGCAAAAGTAGTAGCAGCACTCGAAGTGGTAGTAGTTATCGAAATAGAAGTTGTAGTAGCTGTATTTCTAGCAGTTGTTTTTGTAGAAGCAATAGGAGCAATAGCAGTAACATTAGCAGCAGTTGCTACAGTAGTAGTACTAGCTACAGAAGTAGTAGCAGTAGTAGTAGTTTTAGACGTAGTACTAGCTATAGCAGTAGTAGTGGTAATAGTACTTGTAGTAGTAGTAGTAGTAGTAGTAATAGTAGTAGCAGTAGTAATTATCAGCAGTAGTTGTGGTATTACGAGCAATAGTGGGAGTAGGAGTTGTAGTAGTAGTAGTAGTAGGAGTGAGAGTAGTAGTAGTAGTCATAGTGATAATAGAAATAGTATTGTAGTAGTAGTAGTAGAAGTAGTAGTAGTAGTAGCATTGTAGAAATAGTATTGTAGTAGTAGTAGTAGAAGTATTATTAGTAGCAGTAGTAGCATTAGCAATAGTCATAGTAGTTGTAGTAGTAGTAGTATTATGAGTAGTAGTAGCAATATGAGTTGTACTGGTTGTAGTAGTGGTGGTAGTAGTAGTTTTAGTAGTTGTAATAGTAGTAGTAGCAGTAGTTGTTGTAGTTGTTGTAGTAGCAGAAGCAGTAGTAGTAGTAGTAGCTGTAGCAGTCGTAGCAATAGCAATTGTGGTAGTAGTAGCACCTTGAGTGGTAGTACCTTGAGCAGCAGCAGTTGTGGTAGTTGTAGTGGCAGCTGTAATAGTAGTAGGAGTAGTAGTAATAGTAGAAATAATAGTAGTAGTAGTAGTAATACTAGCAATAGTGTCAGTGGTAGTAGCAGCAGCTGTAGTTGTCGCAGCCATAGTAGTAGAAATAAGTAATAGTAGTAGCGATAGTAGTAGTAGTAATAAGTAGTAGTGGTAGTGGTAGTAGTTGGAGGAGGACTAGTAGTAAGTAGTAGTAGTTGTTGTTGTTGTTGTTGTGCATTAATGTAGTAGTAGTTGTTGTTGTTGCAGTAGTACAAATAATAGCAGTGGTAGTAGTAGTAGGAGTAGTAGTAGTGGTAGTAGTTGTAGCAGCAACAACAACAGTAGCAGTAGTTGCAGTAGGAGTAATAGTAGTAGTCATAGTTGTAGTAGTATTAGCAGTAGTAGCAGGAGTTGTAGAAGTAGTCATTGTAATAGTAGCAATGGCAGAAGTAGTTGTAATAGTAGTAGCATCAGTAGTAGTAGCAGTTGTTGTAGTATTAGTGATGTAGTAGTAGTAGTCATTGTTGTGGTAGTTGTAGTTGTTGTAGCAGTAGCAGCAGTAGTAGTAGCAGTAGCGGCAACAATAGTCATAGTAGGAGTAATAGCAGGATCATTAGTGGTAGTAGCAGTGGTTATAGCCGTAATAGTAATTGTAGCTGTAGTAGCAATAGCAGTAGTGGTAGAAGCAGTAGTAGTAGTGGTAGTAACAGCAATAGTAGTGGTAGCTGTACTAATAGTAGCAATAACAGTACCAGTAGAAGAAATAGCGGTAGTAGTAGTTGCAAAAGTAGTTGTAGCTATTGTGCTAGCGGTAGTAGTAGTTGCGAAAGTAGTTGTAGCTATTGTGCTAGCGGTAGTAGTAGCAGCAACAGTAGTAGTAAGAGTAGTAGTAGTCGTAATAGTTGTAGTAGTAGTAGAAGCAGTAGTAGCGATAGTAGTAGCCGCAACAACTGTAGTAGTAGTAGCAATAGTAGTAGTAGTACTAGTGGGAGTGGTAGTAGTATTAGTAGTAGCTCTAATAGTAATAGTTATTGCAGTAGTAGTAGTTGTTGTTGTAAAAGTAGTAATTGAAGTAGTAGTAGCAGCAGTAGTAGTAGGAGACGTAGTAGTAGTAGTAGTAGCAGTAGTAATAGACGTAGAAGTGCTGTGTTAGTAGTAGTAGTAGTGGTAGTAGTAGAAGTAGTAGTAGTAGTAGAAGTAACAGTAGTAGTAATAGTATGAGTAGTAGTTGTTGTAGCAGTTATAGTCGTAGCAGTAGTAGTAGTAGTAGTAGCATTAATAATAGTAGTGGTAGTAGTAGCAGTAGTAGTTGTAGAAGTAATCGTAGTAGTAGTAGTAGTTCTAGAAGTAGTAGTAGTAGTAGTAGTAGTAGCTAGTAGTAGTAGCAGAAGTAGTAGTGGCAGTAGAAGTTATAGTAGGGGAAGTAGTAGCAATACTGGCAGTTGTTGTCGCAGTAATAGTAGTAGTAGAAGTAGTAGCGGTGGGGGTAGTAGTGGTAGTTGTATAAGTTGTAGTCAGAGTAGTAGTTGTAGTAGTAGCAACCATAGAAGTAATAGTTGTTGTGGTAGTAGCAGTAGTTGTTGTATTTGTAGCCACAGTAGTGCTAGTAGTAGGAGTAGTAGTAGTATCAGCGACTGTAGTAGTAGTAGTAGAAGCAAATGTAGCAATAGTAGCAGTAGCATAGGTACTAGTAGAAGTAGCAGTAGTAGAAGTTGTAGCAGGATTAGTAGTAGTTGCACTAGTAGTAGCAGTTACTGCTGTAGTGGTAGCAGAAGTAGTTGAAATAGCAGTAGTGGTAGTTGTAGTAGTAGAAATAGCAGTAGCAGCCGGGGTAGTAGCATTAGTACTTGTATTGGTTGTAGTAGTACGAGACATAGTAGTAGTAGCAGTAGTGGTAGTAGTAGTTGTAGTAGTAGTAGTAGTAGCAGTAGTGGTAGTAGTAGAAGAAGTACTAATAGTAGTAGTAGTAGTAGTAGTAGTCGCAGTTGTAGTAGTTGTAGGAGGAGTAGTAGCGGCAGCAGTAGTTACCGTAGCAGTCGCAATTGTAACATTAGTAGCAGTAGCAGCAACTGTAATAGTAGCAATAGTAGTAGCAAAAGTAGCAGCGGTAGTAGTTGTTATACCAACGGTAGCAGTGTTTATTGTTGTAACGGTAGTAGTTGTAGTAATTGTTACAGTAGTAATAGTGCTAGTGGTATTAGTTGTAGCAGTCGCACTAGTATGAGTGGTATCCGCAGTAGTGGTAGTAGTAGGAGACATAGCAGTATTAGCAGTAGCCGTAATAGCATTTTTAGTAGTTGTTGTTGTGGTAGCAGTAGTAGCAGTAGTAGTAGTCGCAGTTGTAGCTGTAGTAGTAGGAATAGCAGTAGTAGCTGTAGTAGTAGTCGCAGTTGTAGCTATAGTAGTAGGAGTAGCAGTAGTAGGAGTAGTAGTAGTAGCGATGGTCATAATTGTTGAATTAATAGTAATAGTAGAAGT